>JAFBJS010001954.1:0-27213 GCA_016785265.1 Paraplagusia blochii
TATATACTGTATATATACACTACCGCTCAAAAGTTTGGGGTCACTTGTAAATTTCCTTATTTTTGAAAGAAAAGCACTGTTTTCTTTCAATGATAACTTTAAACTAATC
The DNA here is from genome assembly GCA_016785265.1 of Paraplagusia blochii. NCBI lineage: Eukaryota > Metazoa > Chordata > Actinopteri > Pleuronectiformes > Cynoglossidae > Paraplagusia > Paraplagusia blochii. The sequence continues at coordinate 110 of JAFBJS010001954.1, forward strand.
AGAATACACGGTATACATTGCTAATGTGGTAAATGACTTTTCTAGCTGCAAGTGTCTGTTTTTTGGTGCAATATCTACATTGGTGTATAGAGGCCTATTTCCAGCAACTATCACTCCAGTGTTCTAATGGTACAATGTGTTTGCTCATTGCATGAGAAGGCTAATGGATGATTAGAATACCCTTGTGCAATCATGTTAGCACAGCTTAAAACAGGTTAGAGAGCTGGTTAGAGAAACTATAAAACTAACCTTCCTTTGATCAGGTTAAGTGTCCATCACATTTGTGGGGCCGATTAAATGCTCAAAAAGGCCAGAAAAAGAGTAATTTTCATGTGAAACTCAATAGTCTATTCTTGTTCTTAGAAATAAAGGCTATTCCCTGCGAGAAATTGCCAAAAAACTGAAGATTTCTTATAACGGTGTGTGATACTCACTTCAGAGAACAACACCACCAGGCTCTAACCAGAGTAGAAAAAGAAGTGGGAGGCCCCGCTGCACAACTGAGCAAGAAGATAAGTACATTAGAGTCTCTAGTTTGAGAAATAGATGCCTCACAGGTCCTTAACTGGCAGCTTCTTTCAATAGTACCCGCAAAATGCCAGTGTAAACATCCACAGTGAAGAGGCAACTCCGGGATGCTGGCCTTCAGGGCAGAGTGGCAAAGAAAAAGTCATATCTGAGACTGACTAATAAAAGAAAAAGACTAATATGGACAAAAGAAAACAGTCATTGGACAGAGTAGGATTGGAAAAAAGTGTTATGGATTGACAAATCGAAGTTTGAGGTGTTTGTGACACAGAAGAATATTTGTGAGACGCAGAACTACTGAAAAGATGCTGGAAAAGTGCCTGACGCCATCAGTCAAGCAAGGTGGGGGTAATGTGATGGTCAAGGGTTGCTTTGGTGCTGGTAAGGTGGGAGATTTGTTCAGGGTTAAAGGAATTTTGAATAAGGAAGACTATCACTCCATTTTTCAACACCTGCTATACCCTGTGGACAGCGCTTGATTGGAGCCAATTTCAACCTACAACATGACAATGACCCAAACCACACCTCCAAATTGTGCATGAGCTATTTAGAGAAGAAGTAGGCAACTGGTATTCTATCTGTAATGAAGTGGCCAGCGCAGTCACCGAATTTAAACCCCATTAAGCTGTTGTGTGAGCAGCTTGACCGTATGATACGCAGGAAGTGTCCAACCAACCAATCCAAGTTGTGGGAGGGGCTTCTAGAAGCGTGGGGTGAAATTTCTCCAGATTACCTCAACAAATTAACAGCTAGAATGCCAAAGGTCTGCAATGCTGTAATTGCTGCAAATGGAGGATTCTTTATATAAAATATTATTTCAAATACAAATCATTATTTCTAACCTTGTCAATGTCTTTACTATTTTTTCAATTAATTTTAAAAGTCAAGGTTGTAAATAAAAGTGTGCCTTTTCATGGAATTGGTGCAAAATCTACATAGTGTTTAGAGGCCCATTTCCACCAACTAGTGTTTTAATGGTACAATGTGTTGATGTACCAGTAAAATAATAAAAACTCTCCTCCGTCATGGTGCAAATGGAGGATTATTTGACAAAAACGAAGTTTAAAGAAAAAGATCAAATCCTTATTTCTAACCTTGTCAATGTCTTTACTATATTTTCTATTAATTTTACAAGTCATGGTTGTAAATAAAAGTGTGACTTTTCATGGAAAACACAAAATTGTCTGGGTGACCCCAAACTTTTGAACAGTTGTATATATATACAGTATATATATATATATATATATATAGTATATACACACACACATATTATATATGTATATATATATATAAACAGCTGACATGAAATGTAAATAGCTGTTCTAGGAACTATATATTTTTGTTCTGTTGAAAACATCATGTTTATGATGGTAACCAAAACCAGAAATAGCTAAATACAGTCTGTTTAGAACAAACCAATTGGAAAAAACTTCAGTTCAAAGCCCTGATTACAATATTCAGGGTATCATAGCTCCACTCTTGTCCACTTTATGCAGATGAACAGAGCTGCTGCTACTGCTCCTGCAGAATGCACAAATATTTTTTTTCAGATGAGAAGACTCTGAGGTCTCCTTACGAAAGCGATCGTCCAATTCATCTGAGCTCAGGTTTTGATAGAGCTCCCAGGACAAATGTTAAATATCTCCTCAGGTATAACAACATGGAGACACACATAAATAGACGTCATTAAAGGTTATCCTAATTATTATTATTAAAAATTATCATATATATTGATCTGTATATTTATTATAACTATACATTATACAGTATATTATTTCTATTTAAAATTGTTATGCTCTGATAGCACTGGATTAATCTAATCCATAAATAGTAAATTTCTCGGGCTGTATAGAATTAGTTGTTTTTTTATACATATATTTTTGATGGGGAAAATATAGTGGAAACAAAAGCAGATGAACTAAGGAGAGCTGAATTAATACACTGTAATGAAGAGATCTGCAGATAAAAATATTTCACTATCCTCAGAGCTTAGGGACTTCCTGTGTAGGTGTAGGTAGAACAACAAGATGAGTTAAAGTATCAGTGGATTACTGAACTAGCCGGGGAGGGGACAATGAGAAGATGAAGAGGAGGAAGAGGAGGAGAAAGAGCAGAGAAGATAGATTAATGAAATATAAATGTGTTTACTGAATGGCTGTCAGTGATGCCTCCTGTTGGCTGAGGAATATTAAAAAAACACAGTAGAGCTGATGACTTCACCTAGACTCCAGTGACCCCAGCCGCACTCTCACACTCCTCTAATCAGCATACGGCTCATTACAATCACCAGCATGAATCATCATCATCATCATCATCATCATCATCATAATTTCAATCTTTGCCATCGCCTCCTGTTCATTTACATCATCGCTTTCATCTCCAGAATCGGGCCGCTGTGGGAAATTGAAGTTTGGCCCAATCAATAAATACAATATCAAATTAAATTAGCTGCCAAAATGAGGCGAAAATGTGAAAATGAGTCTTTGAAGTCAAGGAAGAAGAAACGATACGCAGTCACAGCAATCACACGGCACATTTGAAAGGACACTCGCCACAGTGAGGTCAGCGCTTCCTGTGATGGCTTTAAAAATTAGTTTACAACTAGTTAGGCGCCACCGCTTTCCTGTCTGTGTCGGTATAATCATGTAGCCATGACATCACTTCAGTGCATCATCTAATCAAGGTAATGGAGATCTGACTTTAGCAAGAGGCCTGAGCTGTAGCCAGCAGTGGGCAGCTTCAACAAGCAAGACCTCGGCTTCACATATGGAAAACACACCCCAATGTAAACGGTGCTCTTTTACAGTTTTCTTTCTTCTCCTGGTGAAGTTGGCGTAGAATCTTGTGCAGGGCAAAATTCCATCTGTTCATTTCAATATGAATGGTAGTACATGTTAGCTGCCGCTGCTGGAGAGGCAGACGTGAAATCACAGATGGCGTGCAGAGCGCGCCGACACACAGGGTTAATTGAAGCAGCCTTTGATGTCTGTCTGTGTGAAATAAGATGGTGGTCCAGAGCTGAACCTTCATCTGCACATGTACCACATACTAAATTAAAGCAGGACAAACACACTAACTGTGGTCAATGAAAGACTAGGACCTGAAAGACTTGAAAAAAAATCAACAGTTATTATCACGTAATCAATGACCAATTACTAATGATCAAACGTGATTTGTCTTGTACTTCAAGCAAGAGATTAATAATTTGGTTTAATTAATTGGATTAATGATTAATGTTATTTAAACAAGACCAAAAACGAATATCCTGAAGAGTCCTCCCTTTGAATTATTCAGTCCCTGGCCTCATATGTTTCCTCTACCGCCCTTACATATTTCTCTGCCACTCCTGTGGATGTGGATGTCCGATAATATCAGTCTGATATCAGGCAAATTTTTAATATTGGAACATTCAGTATGGGTTTTCCACCGATATTCAAAATCCAATGCTGCCAAGCCAAGGTCACCTCAAACATGCTTGACAATTTATCGGCGCATGATAAATTATGTCATCAAACAGCCCCTTAAGGCACAAAGACAATGCTGTATGCTCAGTGTTGGGACTAACGCGTTAGTTATGACGCCGTTACGTAACGAAACTACTTTTCCTAGTAACTAATAACGTGATGCGTTATTTTTCCATGTTGATGACGCCGTTATCGTTATTTTTGTGTGAAGGGACTCGTTAAAAGTTACTAAGGAAGTACCGCTTTGGGTTAAAAAACAATGTTTCTCACCGCCTGAACACCAACCGAAATCGACGGTGTCTGCTGGGTATCATTGTGTGTGGTAAATCTTACAGTCATGGTGTGAAACTGTGTGAAACTCGTGCACTATGTAAACCATTATGTTGAAAAAGGGCGATGATTGGTTGACATAGTTTCATGTTAAGCTAATCAGAACGAGACCTGGGCGGGTCTTCTTGCCTTATAGGGAAATAAACAGTCTCTCACACACACAGGTGACGCAGTACAGCAGCACACCCACAGGCAAGACGACAGCAAGTGGCAAGTTGATAAAATAAAATGCCTGTCAAAATGTCTAAAAATCAATTTTGTTTTTATTGTACTGTAATGTACAGTGAACCTATAACTTATTTCCAGACTCTAATTGCAGCGCTGCTCCCTGCAGCTTCACTCTCTCACATCCACACAGCTCTAACCACGCCTCCCCACACTGGGAAACATTAACCCTATAACTGCTCTATAAAACCTTATAACCATTACAGTCCCAATAGATTTCATTATGATAGTTGCTACAGAGCTCAACACTAAACTGTTTATAGGGAATCATTGAAATACTATGAAATAAAAAAATTCGACCGGGTCCCTCGGGGACTCTTGTGGGGGGTACTCAGGAAGTACGGGGTTGGAGGCTCTTTGCTAAGAACTGTCCAGTCCCTGTATGAATGGAGCAGGAGCTTGGTTTGCATTGCCTGTAATAAGTCGGATCTGTTTCCAGTGCATGTTGGACTACGGCAGGGCTGTCCTTTGTCACCGGTTCTGTTATCACTTATATGGACAGAATTTCTAGGCGCAGTCAGGTGCCGGGCGGGGTCCAGTTCGGGAGACACCAGATTTCATCTCTGATGTTTGCAGATGATGTTGTTCTGTTGGCCTCTTCGAACCAGGACCCACAGCATGCACTGGGGTGGTTCGCAGCAGCGTGTGAAGCGGCTGGTATGAAAATTAGCACCTCTAAATCCGAGGCCATGGTTCTCAACCGGAAAAAGGTGGTAAGCACCCTCCAGGTCAGGGGAGAGATCCTGCCTCAAGTGGAGAAGTTTAAGTATCTTGGAGTCGTGAGGGAAAGATGGAACAGGAGACCCAGAGGAAGACCTAGGACACGCTGTAGCGACTATGTTGCCCGGCTGGCCTGGGAACGCCTTGGGATCCCCACAGACGAGCTTGAGGAAGTGTCTAGGGAGAGGGAGGTTTGGGCGTCCCTCCTCCGAATGTTGCCCCCGCGACCCGGTTCCGAATAAGCGGATGAAAATGAATGAATGAACAATGAATGAATGAAATAAAAAAATAACTTTAGAGTGTTGTTGGGGGACATAACCAAAGATTATTTCTGTTTTTATGAATTGTTTATTGTTTTCAATATTTTCAAAATATTCCATTGTCCTGGAGAAAATCAAAGGAAACAAAGTAACTGTATTTGGTTCCTCACCCTTTGGTGGTAAAAAGTATGTATGTATGTATATGTAAAATTCACAATAAAAACACCTATAAGATGAAAGGAACATGTATGTTTCACATTAGAACATGAGTCTTAAGTGCAGCATAAGTGCTGATCCAGACTCATTCAATCAATCAGCAGGTACCTGCTTTTAATTATAATACATTTTATTTATAATACACTTTCCATCCCTGGGATCTCAAAGTGCTACAGATATAAAGGCATAAAACATATTCAATAAAATCACAGTGAATAGATTGGGGGCGTGGCTCCCGACAGTACGCATTCTGGAATAAAAAGGTTTTTAGGCCTTTTTTAAAAGAGTCAGTGTCCTGGGTAGCTCTAAAGCAAGATGGAAGGCTGTTCCACAGGCATGGAGCAGCAGCACAAAAGGCTCGGGATCCCATTGTGAAGAGCCTGGTCCTTGGAACCTGGAGGAGATCGGTGTCTAAGGGTGCGAGTGGTGGACTGTAGGCTGATAAGGTCTTGAAGGTAGGTTGGTGCATGTCCATAAATACATTTGTGGATTAGCAGAAGAACTTTGTAGTTGGTCCTAGATGAAATGGAGAGCCAATTGTGCGACTGCAGGATGGGGGTGATGTTTTCATACTTACAGAGTCTCATCAGGACCCTGGCAGCACTGTTTTGTATGTTGTAGCTTTTAGATGTTTTTTCTAGGTATCCCGATGAAGAGTCCGTTGCAGTAGTCCAGTCTGGAGGTGATAAAAGCAGGGACCAGTTGTTCTACTGCTTGGTGGGATGGAGTCTTGAGATATTGCGTAGATGGAGAGAGTTTACACAGGTGCTTAATGTGTTTAATCGCACCCCGAGATTTGTTGCTGAGGAGGAGATGGAGATGATTTGTTCGTCAAAGATGAGTTGAGTTATTGATCTGGACTTCACCTGATGACAGGTGCCGATGAGAAAAGCTTCAGTTTTATTACTGTTTAATTGGAGAGAGTTGTTGGTCATCCAGGTCTTGATGTCCTCAAGACAGAAAATGATAGATGACACGTCTGCAAGTGAGTTTTGTGAGGCTTTTATGTATAGTTGAATGTCATTGGCGTATGGTGTAGATTGTGAAGAGGATGGGACCAAGGACAGTCCCCTGGGGGACACCACAGGTGACTTGAAGTGGCCTAGACTCACATCCTCCAAGCAGAACATGTTCAGTCCTATCAGAAAGGTAGGACATGAACCATTGGAGTGCATGGTCTGTCAGTCCTACCGTGTTGTGAAGACGCTCGTGGGGGATAGTGTGGTCAACAGTATCGAAAGCAGCTGTTAAGTCCAGAAGGAATAGGAGTGATGGCAACCATGAATCAGCAATCATTAATATGATGTCATTTGTTGCCCTGCTGTGGCCTGTCCGGAAACCTGACTGAAAATTTTCAAAGATGTCTGTGAGGTGGTCCTGTAGCTTTGTGGCAACTATCTTTTCCAGTATTTTGGATAGGAAAGGGAGATTTGAAATAGGTCTGCAATTTGTAAGATTGTCCAGATTCAGGGAGGGTTTTTTCAAGAGAGGGCAAATTACAGCATTGTTTAGGACAGGTGGGAAATGTACTGCTTGGAGGGAGAGGTTAACAACCTGAGTGATGATGGGACTGGGTGGAGATGTATGGTTTAAGCAGGGTGGATGGGAATGCATCTAGGCAGCATATGGTCGGCTTCATTTCTCTAATGATATTTTGTATATAGTTTTGCTCTACCTCAGAAAAGCAGGGAAGTGATTGCAGATTCCCCACCAGATATTTGGGAGCAGGCGAGGGGAGAGAGGAGGAGGGATTGATTAGTAGGGACTGAATATCGTTGACTTTTGTTCTGAATAAATCCATGAAACCAATGCATCGTGCTATTGTGGCATCAGTTAGTGGGAGTGAATGTGGTTTCAGGAGGTGGTTTATTGTGGAGAAGAGAATAGACTACAGTGGGTTCAGGTTAACAGTAATGCTTCATCACTAGTTAGAGATAATTGTGTTCCACAAGGCTCAGTACTGGGGCCTATACTCTTCACACTATATATGCTTCCTCTAGGGAGCATTATTAGAAAACATAATATTCATTATCACTGTTACACAGACGACACACAGCTCTATTTATCATTGAAACTAGAGCAGGTCGTTCAACACAGGATTGTCTTCAAGACATAAAGTGAGAGACACACTACGCGACCACATAGTTACCTTAGATTACTTTACTATGGCATCCAGCCCCACTGTAAAAAACCTTGGAGTTACTTTTGACCAGGACATTTCATTTGCTCCACACATAAAACTAATCACAAGAACAGCTTACTTCCACCTGTGTAACATTAAGAAAATTAGGAACATTCTATCTTTAAAGGATGCTGAAAAATTAGTTCATGCATTTTTACATCCAAATTGGATTACTGTAACTCGTTACTATCTGGGTGTTCCAATAACTTAATAAAACCATTGCAGCTAATCCAACATGCAGCTGCACAAGTTCTAACAGGAACAAGGAAGAGAGAACACATTACCTCAGCTTCTCTACACTGGCTCCCTGTTCAACTTACAGAATTACATTTAAAATCCTCCTCCTCACCTTTAAATACTCGATGAGCAGGCACCTTTGTACCTTATAAGCCAAATAGATTACTTCGTGTCCATAAGACTAGAATTGGAGGCAGGGCCTTTAGTTGCCAGGGCCCTCTCCTATGGAACCAACTCCCAATGTTGGTTTGGAAGGCAGACACCGTCTCTGTATTTAAAGTCAGGTTTAAAACCTTCCTTTTTAATAAAGCTTATAGTTAAAGCTGGCTCAGGGAATCCTGAACCAGCTCTTAGTTCTGCTGTTCTGCTGTTGTAGGCCTAGACTGTTGGGGGAATTTTTACTCATGTGTTTACTGTAACTGTGTTTACTCATGTCCTGAATGTTCACTCAGGACATGAGCAAATATTTATGACCTCTATACTTCTGTTTTTTGTCCTTACCTTGTACAGCGCCTTGAGACAGCGTATGTTGTGATTTGACGCTATAAAAATTCTAATAAATTAAAGTTGAAAATTGAAAGGCCTTCTTTGAGGTCTCCTGGTTGATGATGTTGGCATAGAACTTTGAGCGGGTGTCTTTCAGAGCCTGGCAGATAAGGCAGATAAGGGCTCACCGTCCATAAGATTAATAATAATAACGCCAAATAATTTGGCGTTTGGATCTAGAGGGAAGCAGGAAGGATGTTAGAGTTGTTTGGGTTACCTTTTGGTCGGACACCCCTAGGTCGTAGATTTCCAGGTTTGGATGCTGAATTGGTGATGACTAGATCTAACGTGTGGCCCTTGTTGTGAGTGGGAACCTCAACGTGTTGTTGTAAACCAAGACAGTCCAGTAAAGTTAAAAACTCTGCTGCAAGGGGGCAAGAAGGATTGTCAACATGAATATTGATGTCACCGATAATTACAATATTGTTTAAAATGGTGCAGAGAGATGTTAGGAGATTGTGAATTTCTGGTAGAAATGAAGAGTTTGGTTTTGGAGGTCTGTAGATTAGAACCAATGTCATTGAGTAAGGAGGATTGACATTAAAAGCTAAGCATTCCATGGATGTAAGGTCAGGCAGCAGTATGGGTCAGAATTGTAGTGCAGGTGAATCATGAGTAGACCACCATCTCTGCCTGAAGTATGAGCCCTCTCAATGTAGTTTTAGCCAGGGGGGGAGATTTCATTCAGCAGAAGGTGGTACCCCGGCTTGTGCCATGTTTCCACTAAACACATTAAATCCATGTGTCTTTTCAGCATGTGGTTGTGTATTAATACAGATTTCCTGTTAATGGCTTGGATGTTAAACAGTTCCATGGTGATTGGTGACGGAGCTGGTGGTGAATATCTCTGTAGACTCTGAAGCACAGGGTGATCCACTCCTAGTTTTCCATTTCGCCTTGAGCCGCTGTTACTACTCATACGTCCCTCCTACGCCAGCGTACTGATGGAAACCAGATAGTATGTAAGTGGGGCATTTTTAGAAGTAAACACATTTCTTACAGACACTCCTGTGGATGTAGCGAGGTTGGCGTAGAAGTATGCATGTATGCTGGAACATCAAAGTTGTTGAGCTTTAGCAGTTGTGAAGCGTATTATGTCAGCGTGGAACCAGCTGCTAGTGGTGTTAGCCTCAGGCTAACTGGCACTTGGGAGTTTGCAGTCGGGTGCAGCCCGTTCCTGAAGATAGGTGACATTGACTGTGGTGGGTAAATCTAAATGTTGAAGCAAGATGAAATTAGATACTAGGTTTGTTTGCAGATGTTGGCAGATGCAGATGTTTGCAGATGTTGGTAGCAGAGCATTAGAAGGTGTTCGAGCAGCGAGAAGCGGCAGCCAGATGAGCCAGCGTCCTCACGCATGCTTAGTCCTGCATGGGCCCACTCAAGCACCATTCTTTATTCGCACCAACCATCACAATGTCTTATACCTCAACTTTTAATTTAACTGGAATGTGGTCTGATTAGACAAAGTCTCTGACTCTAAACCACACAGACAGCAGATATTAATACCTTCATTCTTCTTTACTCCTTAGCGAACCTCTACTTCCACCTGTAACCTGAGTGTTGATGTGACCCCTCCTCTACAGTGAACCATTTAGTCACTGGCATCATATGTCTCCTGTACCGCCCACAATTACTTCTCTGCCACTCCTGACAAGAGTTCCTCCTCTTTAGGCACCCAGTCCAATGGGTTTTGAACTGCTCAGAAGGATAACAACAATAGACATTATTATTATTATGATTATGATTGGAATGACACAGGAGAGGGCAGCAGTCAGATTTATTTGAGAAGCCTTATATGTCTTTCTATTTTGTATTTTGAGACTAAAGGGCGTCAACATATCCGGCTTTTCACCTGTCAGATAACAATTGCGGTCTCAAATTATTTTATAAAAGCATATTTGAGCTTTAATTTTGTTTATTTTGAACGGCTATCGCTCAACAGCAACCAACGGCGATCGCATAACACTCAACAGCCAACAGCCAGAATAATTACAAGTGGAGACATTCAACCGACAAAAAACGAGCAAACAGAAAACTTCTGGACACCTTTTCCGTCTGACCTACCATTAATTCAAGTTCTTATCTCACGAGAGCTCCAACCCCAACTGTACAATACCCAAAGCTAAGTAATCCCATTGATCCTCCTACAGTACAAGCCCACTCACAATTTGACCACTATTTGCACCTCTACATCTCACTCCCCGGCCCTGGCATGTGCTCAATGCATGATGTTCAGTTATTCCTCCTCAACTTTTACAGAGAATGTGTAGGGTTTTATCTGATATATTGGAAGCGAAGCCCTGCAGTGTAGAGACTAAGTCTAGACAAGAGTAGTAAAAACACAGGTGGTCCAATCGACCTCTAAGGTTTCCACAATTTCAGCCCCTCCAGCAGCTCCCAATCAGCCGGGAAACCAGGGTAAATGGGTGTCTGTCCGCAGCAATAAGGGTGATAGCTTTCCGAAGCCCCCAGTTTGCCACCAACCAGTTCATACACACAATTCATTTGCCCCCCTCAGTGACACACCAGCTGAGGATCAAACTCTTATTTTTGGCGATTCTGTTTTACGAAATGACAATTTGACGGCACCAGTAACCAAAATTAAATGCGCAGTTTGTTAAATATTAGAATATTATTTAAAAAATCCTTACTGATAAATTATTTGATAAATGATCTTACTTTTGATCCACTCTCTTTATCTGACACATGGCTTAAATCAGATTGAATCAAATCATTAATGAAGCAACACCCCCACCCACTCAATTGCTCATATCCCTAGAGGACAAGCCAGAGGTGGGGGAGTCGCTGCAATTTTCAATCATAATATCCCACTTAACCCTCGGCCTACAGTAACTTAAAAATAATTTGAGTACCTTGTTCTCCGTTCCTTAGATCCAGCTATAAATTCACTGAACTATCCCCTCTTTACAATTCTTTATCGCCCACCCTCCCCACATTCAGAGTTCCTAGGCAAATTCCCTAAATTTCTAGCACAGTTGGTTCTATGCTCCAATGAAATCATCGTTGTAGGTTTTGACATGTACAGCTTTGACATGTATAGAAAAGCCTTCAGACATGCTAGGAGCCATTATTACACAGAGCTAATTGAAACTAAAAAAACATCGCCAGGTTCCTGTTCACCACTGTCGCTAAACTGACAGAGAGCCATAGAGCAATAAATCCATCTATCCCTCTATCTCTGAGTAGTGACAACTTTAACTAGGGTCTGATATATCGGTCCAGCAATAAATATCAGGCCAATATCAGCATAATTTTAAATATTGGAACATACCGGTTTTGTTTTTTTCACCAAAATTAAAAGTCTGATGCTGCCATACAGCGGTCCCGGCAAATACACTGGACTTCCTCATGGGGAACTGAGCCAGTACTACTGACACTTGCTGACTGCATGTGATTAATGATGTCATTTAAAGGGACAACAATAATGATCAGTGCCGCAGTTAATGTCTGTGGTATTAAGTTTTTTGCGGATAGAAATTGTAATTCTTCACTGCAAGGAGCTGGTCATGTGAGGGTGGGTGGTAAGATTTTAACACTTCATCACGAGGCGTATTTATTCAGCAAAGTAAAGAAAATCAACACGGAATGGACTCAGTGAAACAACAACACAGCAGCAGCCCCAGAAGCAGCATATCTCTCTCTCTCAAAAACTCAGAGTTAAATACGGTAAAGAACAGACAACAGAGCGAAAGAGTTAAATATGATAAAGAACAGAGAAGAGCAAAAGAAAGCAGACAAACTCCTTCCCGTTCAAGACGCTGGTTTTACTAGCTTTAACATGTGGAGTTTCCGTAGCCTGGCTACGTCATGACTAATCGTATTCAAAATAAGTATTTCTCGGACATTTGCCAGTGAGACGCTGTTCTGTCGTCTCTCATGTCCTCACGAGAATGTCCTCACATTGTTACGATGGTGAAATGTTTTTTTCTCTCATTAAAGAGGGCTTTTTACTCTTATACTGCAGCTGCTTCTATCTGCCCGTTTATATTGCCTGTTGTTGTGAGGGCTGAGTGAGCCCGGTTTATAATGTTAATCAATGTTTTTGGAATGTTATTCTGTCCAACACTAGACATTTCTTGTCTACATTAAATGCTCCACTGTTTCAGAAAATGGTGAAAAATAAATGTGTCATTCATCAAAACTTATATTGAAGTAGTGTGTTTATGTTGTACACAGTTATATATAGAATGCCTTTAGTCTGGTATTACACTAATTCAGGGCTAATTAGCTGCTTATATCGGTATTGGTATCGGTTCATATTGGTATCGGGAATGATGTGTTCGGGCAATATCAGTTAATATCGATATCAGTAAATGTTATAATGGACATCCCTAACTTTAACCAATTTTTTTATGAAAAAAAAATAAAAAGATCACAGATAGAATAAACCTGCATCTCCCATTCAAGCTGGTAATAATAAAACAATAAAATAACACAAATAATAAAACCAGTAGTGAACCTAGTTTTGCCCTTAGAAGAATTTAGTCCCATAACCCTCCCTGAGTTGACCTCAAAGGTTTCCTCCTCCAAACCCACTATATAGTCATTTGAACCCGATACCAACTCCACTCTTTAAAGACGCTCTGCAAAAGGTCGGCGATGTTACATTAAGTCAATTGAATATTTCACTTCTAAGTGGTTATGTTTTTCAGGCCTTCAAAGTAGCATTAATTAAACTCTTACTTAAAAAAAACCTACCCAATATGCTAGTGTCCTATCAAACTACAGGCCAATTTCTAATCTTCCATTTATCTCCAAAATCTTAGAGAAAGTTGTGGTTGCACAATTGTGTGATCATTTACATAGTAATGATCTGTTTGAAAAATTTCAGTCTGGATTTAAAGATTAAAGATTAAATTAAATTTTTTGTCATTGTGACGCTTTGATTCACACCACAGTGCACAACGAAATTTGGCCTCTGCATTTAACCCATCACCAAAGTGAGCAGTGAGCAGCTATTTTGAGTGCCCGGGGAGCTCTGTGGGTACGATATCATGCTCAGAGCACCTCAGTGGTAACTTGGCGTTAGGGGGATTAGAACCAGGGGCCTTGCGAACCAAAATCCACACCCTTCACCACCAATTGCCCATTTAGAATCCACCACAGCACAGAGACTGCATTGTTAAAGGTAAATAATAATATCCTCATGGCCTATGAAAAAGGACTTGTGTCCCTGCTTGGACACCTCTCCCTCAATCTTATGAAATCCTTTCTCATTCCCATTCCTGTTGTTGTTTATGAATGTGCGGATGCCAGGACTAGGATATCCAGGACTAGGAGGACCAGGAGTATGATGACCAGGATAATAGCCGCATATTACTACTGACATAACGGCTACTGGAAGAATTATTTTTTTTCTACTGTGTTGTATCTTTGTACTTTTTTTTATTTTATTATATTTTTATGCTCTGGTAACATACATTGCACTGTCTGTCCATCCAAGTTTCTACAGTTTTTTGGGTTTTTTTTCTCTGTAAAAAAGTTTTTTTTCCCTCAGTAGATCTTCCTTACCCTGGCTGAGTATCTATGGACACAGGATGTTACCAACCCTGTAAAGCCCTATGTGACAAATCTGATTTGTAAATGTGGGCTATATAAATAAAATTTGATTTATTGATTTATTATTATTATTTATAATAATAATAATATTATTATCAATAGACAATATTATATGGGCAATTTTGGCGACCGCATTAAAAACCACATGGGCCACATACGCCCCCGTGCCATGGTTTGTCTGTGTCTTGTCTCGTGTATTGTTTTTTTTTTTTTTTTCAAAACAACTGAAATCGTAAACCATCAAATCCCATCAAACAGCTGAGCCCAGAGGCTGAGGCAAATATGAGAGGAAAGAGGACGTGGGGGCAGGGAGAGATTTTCCTCCACATTTAAAGAATAAAAGTACAAGAACAAAGCCAAAGACAAAATCAAGCGAGAGAATAAAAAAGATAGTGGCGGTGGAGAGAGTTCTTACTGCCTACATGATCAGAAAGGAAAACACTATTCTGGGACTTTCACAGCAGTTCAGCCTTGAGAACCACCCACCCACTGCTGAAGAAAGCTAATTAAAGTTATTGTGAACTGTAACCAATCAATCAGGCACGAGTGCAGGTGGAGAAGAGAAAGGCTCCACTTCACACCAAACTCTCACATATGCAGAGACAAGAAGAAGAATAAAAATGTTCAATGCTTTTTCTTCATGTCTCTAAATGTGACACCTACCACTTCATACAGACTAGGTTCCAGATAAAGCACTCCACACAACACCTGGAATTTTCTAGGGCAACATGCCACTCCACATTAACACTGCAACAGACATGAGAATATCAAGACAGAACCAAAGTCTTTACTAAACATAAATGACAACGGGAGCAAGGAAAGTGTTGACGAGCAGAGCAAAATAACAGTGGTGGAAAGATGGAGACGAGAGAAAAGATTTGCAGCGTAGGCAAAATAAAGCAGATTTCTCTGACAGGGCTGTAGCTCCAGAAGACCTCTAATCCTATTCTGACACATAATGCTATATTGTGTGAGGCATTATATTTCCCTGAAACCTAAAAGCCAAGAGAAGCAATAATGCTTTGGCTTCTGTTTTTTATTTTTTTTTTACAGATGTGTTTAGTTATTTTATTTAAACGATCAGGAAAACGCACAGTCCCTGTCTGCGGAATATGGAATCTCTGGACAGCGCTGTTTGTTACTGGCAGGGAGTTTTATAGAGATGATGCAGCATCATCAACAATGTACTCAGTCAGGCATTAATCAAAATAAATTAAAAAAAATGAAGGTTCAAAAAACACCTATACATGGTAAAAATAAGTAAAACACAAAATGGATTCATCTTTTTATTAGATTAGTCAATTTGTAATTAGTGAGTTACTATTTTAATTAATTATTGAAGTAAATATTGAAGGGATATTCAGCCACAGAAGTGAAAATGTATTTACTTTTGTTTTGTTGATATAAATCAGATATAAAAAAAGACCGTAACTGATCCTTCACACATAGTTTTCAGCCTTTCATTTAGCTGGTGAAAAAGTACTTTTTAGTGAATAATAAAATAATTCAAAAATAAATTTGAAGCTATGAATTATCTGTGGTATAAGAGTGAAATAGCATTCAATATATTTTCAGAATATCTTGCAGCTTCAATTACATTTCCAGCAAACATCCCTGGAATTTTATGTGACGAAAAGTGAGACAGACAAAGACTGAATGGAAAAAATTTGGTGTGAAAAAAAGTAAATAGTAATGATAACATGATCCTGGAGTCGGAGCATTAGCTTCATATAATAGATTACTACTTTTTTAACTTTTACTTTTATTGCAAATCTATTGAAGTAATTCCTGCTAACATTGACACTGGGGTATCAGCCTGCAGGGCTGTGCTCTGCAGATATGTTTGGGATTTTTTTTTTTATTATTTGAATTAAAACTGCTAAACAGAGCCAAACCATTTCCAGGGTGCTGAGGATTCCTTGAAAGATGTCAGAAAAGCAATAAATAGGAAAAAATAAATAGCGTATCCATTTTCCCATCAGTGCAGAGGAGTCGGCTACAGAAAATAATGTGGCTGACCTCCGCCTATTCAGCTGACATTTACTTTTCCGTTACTCTTTTTTGCCCCGTGTGTCTTATATTTTTTCATTATGCATTTTTGTGGGGGTTTGTTGAGTGAAAGTAAATAAACATGAAAGCCAGAGTTGGCAGAGAAATAGAAGCCCAGAGTAAAAGGGTAAAAATGAATGCTCCTAATAGAGCATGGCTCAGCTCTCATGACCCTGACATGTGACACTGACCACTCCTGGGATTTGCTTGTTTTGTAATAATAGATCTAGGACTTGATTTGCTGGTGATTGCTAATGCTTCAGAAAATTGTGACTAAATTATAACCAAAAGAGCACACACTATATTAATATATTTAAGACCTGTTTGGTTGGTCACCTTCAAAAATTGAAAACAATTAAAAAATCTTTTTGAACAACCAAGTATTTTTTTCATAATATTTCCCAATATTAAATTATGATTAATACATAGAAAGACACAAAGGTCAGAATAATTTATTCAGTGTATCAAAAAATTGGTAATAAGCAATATTGCACCATAGAAAAAATTAAGACTAAAACTCAACACAAAACTCTGAGATTATTACATAAACCATACATACATAATGAATACATAAATCTATGTTATTTTACCTGATTATTTTTTTATCACACCTAAGGTTAATGAATGCAAACCTCAACCATAGAATGCAGAAAATTCATGTATATATTGTAAATGTCAGAAAATACAAGAGTTTTAGAGAATTGTACATCTAGTATACAATCTGAAAACTATTTGAAAGGAAAGGAAAGCAAACTCCTTGACAATGTGACATTATGATTCAAACCACTTCTCACAACGAAATGTGACCTCTGTATTTAACCCATCACCAAAGTGAACAGTGGGCAGCTTTAGCCACCTGGGGAGCTGTGAGAGGGGGCGGTGCCATGCTCAGTGGACCTCAGTGGTTACTTGGCGGTAGGGGGATTCGAATCGAGGGCCTTGCGGACGCAAGGGTCTAACCCACTAACTCTAGTGGTCACAGGGGACTCTACACATGCAGAAGATAAATACCTGGCAAAAATACTGTCAATAGCCAGAAAAAAAATTCCAACAAGGAAACAATGAATGGGAAAAATAGAGGAAATAAAAACAATGGACTGAGACTTCACCTAAAATCACAAGAATCACAGCTAGAAGACAGGTGGTTTTAGTGGACTAATTACAAGACCTGGATGGCGACAATGAACAAATCAACTGTTATAGGAGGCTAAACCACGATGAACAAGTAAGCAGCTCCAAAAAAAAAAGAATTGGCAACTGTTGTTTTAATTATTTGCTTAATTATAAGTATTATTTAATTTGTTAAATCCAACTGTTCTGTTGTAGATGTTAAAATTATTAATAGAAAAAATCCTTATTAATTGTCAGGTCTGTCTGTCTGTCTTTCCTTCCTGCTGTCTGGTCATTTTTTTCTGTCAGGTCTGTCTGTCTCCACTCCCTGTTGTCTGGCCGTCACTGTGATCACACTCACCTGTGTCTCTCATTAGTCCCACTCGTGTCACCTGGTGTCCTGTGTATATAAACCCCTCTCCCTCACTTATTCTTGTTGGTTCAATGTTGCTGTTCAGTTAATCGTTTCTTGTCATGCCTGTGTTATGTTTCTGCTTAGTTCATAGATGTTTCCTGTTGTGACTACCCGTACTTCGAGTTTTGTAGTTCATGTCCATGCTTTATTGTCCATGCTTTGTCCATGCTCTGTCCATGCTTTTGTTTTTGATCAAGCCATGCTTTGGTCATTTGCCAGTGATTCTTGGTGCATCTGGGCCCTAACCTTCTGCACCACGCCACGCCTCCCAAGATAGTCCCAAGAGAACCTTGACAGAATGAACCAAACACCAATGGACCCAGCAGACTGTATCGCTTGGTTTGCTGCTAACTTCCCACCTTGAGTTCTTCAAAACCGCTAAAGACAGTTTTTGCCCTCCCACCCTACCTCCTATTTGGGACGTCTGGAGACGTCCCTTAAAGGGGGGGCAGGGCCTCCAGCTCCCGGGCCTGCAGCAGACCCTCTTGTGGGGGTTGCTGCAGATGCTCTCCAGGTTCCTGCGATGCTGAAGGAACCAGAGGCCCTTTTGTGGACTATGGCTGAGCTGAACCAGGCATTGGCTGAGCTGAACCAGGCCTTGGCTGAGCTCGTTCTGGATCTGGACAGGCGCAAGGGGCTAGCTACCCATGCCCCTGCCCCAGCGAAGGTCGACGACGCTCCCCAGGCCCACACCCCAACGTCAGAAAAAAGAAGCAGAAGCATCAACCTGTACAAATGGTCTGCGTTGTTTCACACAGCAGCAGATACGTTTCTGCTTTTGCGTGAGGTCGAAGACAAAAGAGGAACTCTGAGAGCTTGGGGTCAGGGATTTGGGGGCAGGAAGAGCACCTTCACCTCCTCCAGTAAACAATCTGGAGGCCAAAGGAGGTGAGGCTTGGCTCTGACCAACGCTTGCTTTGTCATCTCCCTCTGATGGATCAGCACGGCCCAGGAGAAAAAGAGCTTTTAAAGCTGACATCAGCTCCAAAAAGCGAGGATTGTGAGAGCGCTTGGGTGATGTCTCATCCGGTGCTGGGAATTCTGAGACAGATTATTGAAAAATTCTGCAGTCAGCAGGAGTGCGTAAATCCACTGGTGTTCTATACGCGTAGATGGCGACTATCTTTGCTCTGAGAAACTTTTCTGTTACCAGAGGCAAAAGGGAGGTTTGGAGACTGGATCCAGGAGATGGCGAGCTCCTGACATCTCCTTCAAAACCGACCGAAACAGAAGTTTCAGGTAATTTTAATGGAGAAGTTACATTGAACACACTTACACATCGTGCTTAGGCTTTAGAGTGTACACAATCCGAATGAAGGCACTGCAGGCGAGGAGGTCTGTGTTATAGGCAGATAAACCTGGGGCCAGCATGTGGTCAGAAGTCTGAGTGAAGTCGAGTCAACCACAAAACACAGGGAGAAAAGACCAAGTGATGGAGGAAAAAAGACTCTTTATTTATGCTTTCTGCAGTTCTCGGATTTTTATTGGGTCTCAGTGTCCTTGGGATTGTAGGAATCAATAGAATCAAACAGCAACAGTTTAACAAGCAAGTAGGGTTCAAGGAGCAGAGATGACAACCAGACTGACTGCTTCTAATAGGAAGGCTTTTTTTCTTCTGTTTGAGAGAAACGTGAAAGATAAACTAGAAGACTGTAAATGTCACTGTAAATTTAATTTTATTTCATAAACATTTTAATCACATTGTTCAAACTTAAACTCTGTTTATTTATCTATATTTAACAAACAAAGTCTTGCAGATTTTTTTTCATTCATTAATAATTTTCAGTTCTCCTCTTCAACCTGCACTGGTGTCGTGTTACAGATGCTAGTGAGGAACAAAGATAAGGACACAACGCCAACAGCAAAACAAACATCAACACATTGTAATAGAATGTGTGAACACAGTCAATCTGACCTGACCTTACAACATTACTCTTCATCCTCCAACTCCTCTTGCTATCCACAGTTCTACTTGAGAATACAGTTCTCTAATCTATTATTTATCTATATATCAATATATATATATATATAGGGCTATGAAATAAAATGGTCAGATTCAAATCTCGATTTACAAAACGATATCAATACAGTATCCATTTGTTTATTTTGAATCCAACAGTCAATACACCAAGCAATGTTCCCTCTAATTTTTCATATGTCGCAGACTGGCAACTTCCCTGTGCAAACTAAGGACCACTGTGGGCAACATTTGATGTGCATGCTGTGGATACGTGCACCAGTATCAAACCTGGGATCATAGCAAGTTTATTGGCTTTAAAAGAATCAAATGACAACAGCAACCAATCCGCACTCCCATCTTGCATCTTCGTACAATTCCACCAGCATTCAAATTACTTTTCTGCTGAATGTGACGGTTGAAGTAGTCCAACGTCCATTCAGTCCACACATTTGCTTGTGAAAACTCGCTTGTTACTTTAGCTTTGCAGCATGTTTTGCAGACCCTTTCTCAATCGAAAAGAAAAAATTCTCACCCAGTAACACCCCTTGTCCTTCTGTTCGCACATACTCGGACAGCAATTTCATCTTAAAAGAACCGCATTTCTTTTAGCCACAATAAGGGGTTGGCGAAACGTTTATCCACGTTTATCTCCCTCCACAGTCTATGCTCTACACTCAGCCGCACCGTTAGCTTTATGCTAACCTGCAAAACAGCGGCACTTACGCACTTACCCTGCGCTGCATAGATTTGCTGGAAACAAGGGAGCAGTGCGCGATTGCGCAGGGGCGCAGTTTTAGAGGTAACCTTGTATACTTTGTAACAAGTATACTGAACATATGTAAATTCAGACAACACAAACAATACAGTTGGTTCTTTATATATTATACTACACACTTTGCACTCACTATGATATACACATTGTTTATGTCTAATTTTTTCACTAAAAGAAACAGTACAAGCCTCCTCTTCACTCGCTTAAGTCCCAAAGGATAAAGATTAAGTATTCAATACTTCCAGGGTATTTTATGGTTGCTCTGCAAAGTTAGCAAATTTTGAGCTTGTCTAGCTGAGTTAGATAGAACTTCATTAATCCCTCGGGCGAATCATTTTGGAAATTAAGGCTCCAGCTGCATTACACCGGACAAAAGAGAAATACAATGAAAAAAAAAACAATGCAATGGATACAAAGGTAGGCAGAATTTTTATTTTGTCAGACCAGAATAGTGAACAGTGGATGTTAGTAGATAAGTAGGTAAGTACTATATAGATAGGTTAATGTTGGTGTATTAGTAGATTATTTGGCAGGCATGCCTCCAAAACAGAGGGAGCAAAGAGCGAGTTCCAGCAGAACCAGTGATTAAAACAACAGCCACTGTTGATTTAAAAATTACTAAAATTGTGATCATAAAGTAAAGCTTTCTTGTCATTGTATGTATGTATGTACACACACATATATATACTGTATATATACAGTACATGCATGCTTTTACATGTGCATTGTGCAGCACATACAGTAAATACATACATCAGTGACATGTACTCACAATATAGAAAGTGCTATAGCGTGTATATAGAAATATAATAGTATAATAAATTATAACAGCATTGTAGATCAAGATTGTGGTATATTGCCCCACTGTACAGCACTGAACAGTTGAGGGGTTAATGCTAATGCTCCCCACTACTAGTCATTTGTTCCCCCTTCTCTCACTCTGAGAAGAGTTAAACAGTTTGATTGCCCTGTGGAAAATGTTGTTTTGTAGCAGCTAATCTAGACAAAAACAACCAGCTAGCCAAACTAATTAGCTATCTAAACAAACTTTGTATTGTTTATTTGAACAGTCTTGGAACAGGTATTCACATATTAAAGTATTTATATCTGTTCTACTTGGCTCTTTCTGACCCGGTACATGTCAAAAAGAATCTTAACTCCTGTAAATCTCACAAATGACTTGCAAACATTTGTTTAGTCTCTGAGAATAAAGTGTGCATGAAGAGGAAGAGAGCACAGAGGGAGACAATCTTGTTACCAGCCGGTGTAGCCCTGAGAAGATTTCCATCAGACACATATACTGAGAGGCATCCATTTAGAAAATGGCTTTTCTAGGCATGCTGGGCCATTTAGCACACCCTGTGACGACTTCTGTTTGGGACCATGATGAATGTTCTCTCACGCCCGCTCCGTACACAGTCAGGCCAGCACATACACATGACAGCCATATGGGCCCTTACACAAGACATCACTGGGATAAATGTTATATTTACAGAGAATGTGGCTGCTTTGGCTGTGGCCCAAGACAGTAAACCACAGAAACTGACAACACTCAACTAGCACAGGCCTCATGCTTACATGACATCATAGCTCGGGGCCTCGGTAACCTCCAGATAATTGTGCAAATTAGAGAATTGCGTGACGAGGAGAATGCTAACATTTTCTAATTCAGCTACACTCATGTCACATGAACAAAAATAGAACTTGAACAAAGATTCAATGAATTTTATTGACAAGGAGAATTGATGTCAATTGTTTACATTTTCTTTTCTCTCCAAATTATTGATCAAGATATTTCATATTGAAATAAATTACTATTGGTGGATGAATCGGGCACATTTGCCCACGGGTAGTCAAAGTGCAAAAGCGTACGGCAGTAGGTTTGACAAAGGTGATTCTTAATGCGTATGTTTTTATGAGGATTAGATGAGTGCAGTGCCAAACATGTAAATGGCTCTTTAGAACTTCAACGAATTTATTTCCCCCACTTATAAATAAATACAAACCACATGTTCTTTTATTTATCTTTAATACAAATGATTTAATAACTAATAACCATGACAAAAGCCTATTAAAAATATAAATGAAATGTTTGCACTCACCAACGTGGATCCGTACCATGCCTCATTAGTTTAAAATTAAATCCATCCTTCTCCTTTGAAAAAACTTCAATGATGTTGAACAATTCATCTTTGCTTTTAAAATCCATCACCATTTTCGATGGACATGAAAGCTAGTGCTGAAAGCCACGTCTGTCCAGTCATATTTCTACCATACGTTTTAGACCCTTCATTGCCAAGGATGAGCGTTCAACAGAGGCAGCGGACACAGGGCCAATGTGCCAAAGTGTAAAGTTGTCCCATACTCTCACATACTCTCACTCAAATCAGCCATGCCACTTAAGTGTTGCCTTCTACATAAGGCCAGTTAGAAGGCTGTGATACGCAATCCCGCAAGATGATGGGTCTGGGCCCTGTAAACTGAATAGGCTGTGTCCATTCACTTACAGCGGGCAGAGCCTTCACTTTTAATTCTGAAGGCTCTGGCAGCTTTCATGGAACCTGACAACACTAGCTAGCTGAAATATGATTGGATAAAAAGTTTTTATCCAACTTTTAAAAACTCTATACAAATTTTCTTTTATATTTATGAATACATGTGTACCTATGAGTATGTTTAGGCTTAACTAGCCCTGATGCCGCACCACTGGTATGACGACACTGTGAACCAAATTTAATTCCTGGGCCAGACTTGGATTTGGAGAGCTTTTATTCTTCAACATAAAACTGACTACAATAGCAGCCCATGTTTGGATTTTTTGACTTGCTCTGAAGTAATTTTCCCTGTCGTCCAACAAACCACACAGGAAAGAAAACTGTTGACTCTGAAGAGTGATAAATATCAACCATTTATCAAGGGGAACGTCTGTTTGATATGGACTAATAGTCATTAACCTTTACAACAATCTGATCTCTGTCATTTCACTTCCTGCTCTCTGGGATCCATCAATATTATGACCCAACTAAAGCTGAGCTGCTGATGCTTCTGCGGCAGCTTTAAAGCTTCACTACAGGATTGAGAATGAATCACACTGATGTACGGAGACTAGAGTGAACATGGTCCATTAAACAGCTACTTCACGTTACACATACAGCAGCTTCATGAACAGCCCAGGCCACGTACATACACATCACTCATTGAATACATTCACTCTATTTTCATGACTATTTACATTGCAAATTGTAATTTACAACGCATCAGTACTATAAATGAATAACTGCAAAATTATGTAGCAAAAAAAGTGTGTATCAGTATCAGTACCTGATACTTTTAATTAAGGTGGGTTAGGGGGTCACTCTTTCCTTTCCTTAGTGTTAACTAATTTATTTGTTAACACTATTAATTTATAAATGCTAACTCAGTGACTAACATGGTCGCTGATGTATTAAGATTCAAGTAATTTCTGCACTACCTTTCTGTATTTCTACATTTCTGTATACAGGGACCGTGTTCAGTGTTCAATCCTCTGAGACTGGTTCTAATCACTGATTGGTCAGCAGCTGACAACACAAGAGGTCAGACAACCACCACAGCTGATATATTTCTCCACAAAGGCAGACATGTTACTGCTCAGCATCCGGTGCAAGAGTGACCTGAGAACTTACCGATCTCATTTGCTGAATCCCAGTGACATGCTGTAGAACCTTCTCCAGCTCCTTCTCAATGCGTCCAGCCCAGTGTATCATCCTGAAGGGTGAAGTAAGAACTGTTTTAGTCTGCCGCCTTTCACAAATGAAAATTGTTCATTTTTTATTATGAAGCATTTCAAAAACTGTGTTTAAAAGTGTGTGTGCCCAGTTTTGGCAGATCAGACCAGGGGTTTGTCTTCGTGGGGTCAGTTGGGATCAGCAGCTCTGCAGTAAAACTGCTCCAGTCTGACAGAAGTGCACCCGTAGCAGGAGCTGATCTCCGGGAGAAGGAGCCAAGATTGGAATTAAGACATCAAACGGTCTGGAGCTCTTTGCTCCTGAATATTTCCCAGCAAGAAACAAATTACTTAATGGATGGGGACTTATCACTACATCGTTTTAGGGCAGGAGTGTGAAGCCAACCTGATCGCAAACAGAACAGCCCGCATGCATGGGCAACAACAAAGTCTCATTTCATCTCAATCATATGAATACATTTTGGTAATGTGTTATTGTGCCAGACGATTTCGTGCCAACCTTTTCCCGTCGGCAGCCTACAAATATCTAATCGCCATCAACGGTGCAGCAGAGTCATTTGTCTTTAAATATGGCGATGGAGACAAATGTCATCTTTAAATGTCAGATTTGCTCAGACGACAAGCAGGACGACAGTTTATTAAACTGCACAAATCTTCCAGACAGTGACAGAGCATGCCGTAATCAAAAAACCCCAGGGATGGGAGGAGGGGACATGGCCAGGCGCAGTAGTTACAATGGAATAAGTACAGCAACTGAGCATGCAGGCTTGGTCTGAGAGGGCAGGATTAAGAAGAAGTAAAGCAGGCCTCCAGAGCCGGAGTGCTGAAGAGAGGCCACGGACTAGGAAAAGGTCGCCTTGATAGAAAATGAAAACAAGCTCGCAGAGAGAGATGGAGCTTAGCAGAACACAGTGACGTTAACTGCGAGGGACAAACCGCCGTCCCTGAGTCAGGCCAGCTTCTTACGCAACCACATTACAACATTACAACTGACACACACAGACAGACAGAGTAGAGTACACCCTGAGCCTTGAAGAGCTTCAGCTCTTAACCACACACTCTATTCTTTACTATTCACACACTTCTTTCTCTTCACTGTAATGATTTAGGTTGGATCGATTACCTTTGAATTATTTAAAGTGTGACCTTACTGCGTGTGAGAAACGTGATCTCTGTTAGTCCTGAACAGGTGCATTTTAACCTTTTATGTATAAGTAGTTAATTTTATATAATATAATTTACCAATATAAAATATAGCGGTGAAAAGTTGTTCTCAGAGACCCTGCTATATCTTTTATGTACTAATGGCAAAACTATAAAATATTCTGGACCTCCAATATTGGTTGGCCAATATTATTGCATTATTATTTTCCCCTAATAATGGAAATTTGATAATTTAATGCTGGAGTTTTTTACAGGAATCACATATAGGTTTCTGGGACATTTCCTCAGTTTTGGGCGCACACTGCAAGCCAATTAGGTATCAGAAAATTAAGGAACTTGGACATTATCTGATATTGGCGGAAGTTAATATTGGACATCCTTACTAAATAATATTTTGATTATGTGATAGTTTATTTATTTTGTTTTGTATGTTTTGAAGAAAAAAAACAATAATTTGTTGACCTTGACACCAACAATGTTGTTGAACTGAAACTGTGAGTATTTTATTGTTGTCAGTTTTTTGGTAAACAATGAAAAATATATATAATTTGTATTTGTTTGTGTCTCATTTCGAAACAAAAATGTGTCAAATTTTAGATGTGCCAAAAACTTTCTCATACTACTGAAATATCTATGTATATGTCTATGTATACGATTGACTCACATAACAATCCAATTCATATCTCGATTCACAGGCTATTATCCGATTCAGGAACGGTTCATAAAAAATATGAAACGATCCAGTTCAATCTGATTCGGTCCAGTTGGATTAGTTTTTTGAATCTTGAATAAAAATATGCAACTCCACTTTCAACAACACTACACAGCTGCCAATTTTTTTTGTTTTAGTTTAGTTTATTTAAAAGGGGAAAATAAAATTTCATAAACACATGGTTAAATAAGAAAGTATTAGCCAAAGGCTAATTTTCCTGTGTTGTCCTGTGTTGTAAGTGTCGTCTGTGTTGTCATGTTGTTCAAATCAGAGTACCTGAATTCCAATCAAATCAGCCGACGTCACAGTTCACACACCGAAAGTGACAGCTCCATAGGCTGTGTGAATAGATGGATATGTGTCTTATGGCTCGCCGCTGCAGTGGACGGGGTCATGGAGCAGGAAACCGATTCACTGACTAAAGTCTGAACCATCATTCTCCATTATCGTTCGATCGGGGCTTTTTGAACCGGTGGGGATTAAACTACCGTGTAACTTTTAGTTTAAATATTTCTGACTATCATGATTTTTTTTTTATCCATAATATGAATTAAACTTCATCATATGTCATAGTACAACTAAACACCTGGTAGTCAGTCACAGTGCACAATGCAAGACCTAGCCTTAAAAATGTAGAAAAAAAAACACTTCCATCTAGAACTAAAAACCTCAACTTTGCCTCCAGAATGGCACTAACAGCTGCATAACTACTCGGGTGTGTGTGTATATATGTATATACTGTCATGGAAAAAATTGTTAGACCACTCTGCTGTTTTCTTCAATTCCTTGTTCATCCTAATGCCTTGTTCCACTAAAGGTTTATCACCTGGGGGAAACAATGAACACAAAACCATCCAATGACTAAAAGCACTGTATTTGTCAGTACAATGTTATTGCTAGTGAT
>JAFBJS010001954.1:27231-81483 GCA_016785265.1 Paraplagusia blochii
ATAAACACCATGCAAAATGGACAGAAATCAGCTCTGAAATTAAACTGAATTATGAGCCTTTTTTGTTGTTATTATATTTGTCCAGATTAATGTAGATTAAGTGGAAGCAGACTTTTAAATGGACAAGAAATTAAAGAAAGAGTGGTCTAATATTTTTTCCATGACTGTATATATATATACTTACATACATACATATATATATACATATATATACACAGTGTTGGGCAAGTTACTTTAGAAAAGTAACTAGTTACGTTACTAGTTATTAAATTATAAATGTAACAAGTTACTTTACTTTACTTTAAAAACACATATAACAGTTTAGTGTTGTGCTCTTTAGCAACTATCATAATGAAATCTAGTGGGAGTGTAATGGTTATACAGTTTTGTGCAGCAGTTATAGGGTTAATGTTTCCAAGTGTGGGGAGGCGTGGTTAGGAGCTGTGTGGATGTGAGGGTGAGAGAGTGAAGCTGCAGGGAGCAGCACTGCATTAGAGTCTGTAAATAAGTTATACGTCCACTGTACATTACAGATAAATATAGAGAATAAAAACAAAATAGATGTTTAGACATTTCGACAGGCATCTTTATTGTAACCTCAACTTGCCACTTGCCCTCGTCTTGCTTGTGGGTATGTGCTGCTGTACCGCGTCACCATGTGTGTGTGAGACTGTTTATTTCCCTATAAGGCAAGAAGATCCACCCAGGTCTCTTTCTGATTGGCTTTCGCATGAAACGATACCGTATGTCAACCAATCATCATACATACACCAAATCAAAGAAGCGAGACAACAAAGAGATCACCATACCAGATTGGTCGGGGCCCATGTTAACGACCACCAATGGTGCTGTTAACCTACAGGGTACTGTTGGAAATGGAACTACTGACAAAGAAGAGTAGGACTATTGATGAAGGTAAAAAGGGAAAAGAGAAAGGTCAGAAAGTGTTGGACTGAAGGTGGGAACTCTGAATGTAGGTACAATGACAGGGAAAAGATGATGTCTGTGGAAGGTGGAAATTGAATGAGTGAATGTTGAATGTTGTCAGTGGGTATGCTCCACGGGTAGGCTGTGAACAACGTTCCCTCTAGTCTTCCATACGCCTGGACACACTGAGGACCACTGTGAGCATTATTAAATATGCAGGCTGTGGCCACACACACACCAGTATCACACCTAAAAACATTGCAGACATCATGGCTTATTTAAAGAATTAAATCAGAAAAGTAATTTCTATTAGTATTCTGAGGGAGATTCTGAGAATCTGAGAATGACTGTAAGGTGGTGGAAAGTGAGAGTGTAGCCAAACAGTGTAGGATGGTAGTGTGGAAGTTGACAATGGAGGTGAGAAGAAGGAAGAAGGTGAAGACAGAACAGAATATGTGGTAGAAGTTAAGGAAAGAGGAATGTTGTGAAGACTTTGGAAAGGAGGTGATGTTAGTTCTGGGCTGTGGTGGGGAATTTCCAGGTGACTGGTATACCACAGCTAGAGTTATAAGGGAGACAGTAAGGTTCTAGGTATGTCCTCTGGCAAAAGAAGCAAAGAAGAGATGGGATAGTGACAGAACAGGGGGAAATAGACCGGAGCACAGAGTAAGTGCAAGGGATGTGAAGAGGGAAGTGGCCAGGGCCATACAAAAGGCATGTGTGGAGTTGTATAAGAGGTTAGACACGAAGGAAGGAGTAAGGGAGTTATAAAGATTGGCAAGGCAGAGGAATCAATCTGGGACGATCAGATTAGAAAAGATGAAGTTAAAAAAGCCCTGAAGAGGATAGAAGAAAGGCAGTTGGTCCCAATGACATACCGTGGAGGTATAGAAGTGCTTAGGAGAAGTAGCGGTAAATTTTCTAGCTAGGTTGTTCAATAGAATTTTAGAGCCAGACAAGGAGCCTGATGAGTGGAAGAAAAGAGTTCTTGTGCCAATTTACAAGAAAGGTGATGTGCAGAGTTGTCACAATTACAGAGAGATCATTTTTGAAGAGCCATACAATGAAGATTTGGGAGAGTTAGTTGAGGCTAGGTTGAGGAAAGAGGTAGAAATTTGCGAACAACAGTATGGTTTTATGCCCAGAAAGAGTACCACAGATGCAATATTTGCCTTGAGGAAATTGTTGGAGACGTACAGAGATGGTCAGAAGGATCTGCATTGTGTTTTTTGGATTTAGAAAAGTCCTATGACAGGGTGCCAAGGAAGGAATTGTGGTATTGTTTGAGGAAGTCGAGTGGAAGAAGGGGGATTGGTTAGATTGATTGATGTAGATTGATTGATTGATTTAGATTGGTGCAGGATATGTGTGACAACAGTTTAACAGTGGTGAGGTGTGCTGTTAAAAGGACAGAAGACTTTAAGGTGGAGGTAGGACTGCATCAAGGATCAGCCCTTCTGGTTTGCTTTAGTGATGGACAGATTGACAGATGAGATCAGACAGGAGTCTCCATGGACGATGATGTTTGCAGATGACATTGTGATCTGTAGGGAGAGTAGGCAACAACTAGAAGAGAACCTATAGAGGTTAAGGTTTGCACTAGTGAGAAGGGGAATGAAGGTTGTAGCAAGACGGAGTATATGTGTGTGAGTGCAAAGTGGAATGGTTAGGTTACAAGAAATAGAGGTGGTGAAAGTGCAGGAGTTCAGATATTTAGGATCATCGGTTCAAAACATTGTGAAAGAGAGGTGAAGAATAGAGCAGGTTAGAACAACTGCAGAAAAGTGCTACAAGTAATTTGTGATAAAAGAGTGTCAGCTTAGGTGAATGGAAAGGTTTACAGGACAATTGTGAGACCAGCCGTGATGTATGGTTTAGAGACACTAGCAAATTGGAAGGCAGGGGGTAAAGCTGGAGGTGGCAGAGTTAAAGATGCTGAGGTTCTCTTTAGGGTTGACAAGGATGTATGTACAGTATCAGGAATTAGATGATTATAGGGACAACACAGACACGAAGGCTTGGAGAAAAAGCAAGATTAAGACCATTTGGACATGTTCCGAGAAGGGACAGTGGTTAAGAACGCTAGGAATGGAACTACCAGGTAAAGAGGAGATTTGTGGATGCAGTGAGGGAGGACATGGAGGTAGTTGAAGTTAGAGTTGACGATACAGAGGACAGGGTGAGAGGGAAAATGTTGACTGGCTATGGGGCAAAAAAAAGGGACAAGCCGAAAGAAGATTAGATTTGGTAAATATTCAATGATGACTGTTCAGACATTGTGGTTCATTTAATTAGTTAATTCATTGTTTGACATTATTTATTTTTCATCACTAATGCATTTTAGTTGGTCTGACAAATATGCACACAACCATTCCAGTCTGTCTCTCAGCTGCGTCGACATTAGTCTATGTGTTAATTTAGTTATTTTGGTTATTTTACTTATTTATTTACTTCTTTTTCTGATTTCATTTATTTATTATTTACTTGCAACTGCTTTTCTCTAATTGTAGGTGGATCCTCAAAATGTATTGTAATGAAATGTATTCAAAGTGTACAGTGTAGGCTTTCTCCTGTGTGGTTTGTTTTATTATTGCAACATTAAAACCTTGTGTTGATTTCAAAGGCTTGACCATGTCACATCTGAGAATACAGTTTACCCAACAGTAAATGGAAGTTGAAGGTAAAAATTGAATTGCATCTCAACCACTGCCGTGAACAGATATAAGGTTGTTATTTAGACGCAGAGACTGAACTAGAGACTGAAATATATTCTCTAGTGAAATACTGTCTGCAGGTGGAGCCTCAGTGAGAGCCACACTGATGTCAGCAGATAGAGCCGTGTGATGGATGAGCCTGGGTGTGATGCTCTCAGAGCTGCTGTTGTGAAAGTTACTTCTTCCCTACGTTTTTCTCTCTCTCTGTAGCTGCAGTAAAAAAGAACGTACCTGAATGATTATTGACAGACATTTATGTTTTTGTCTCCTTCGTGAGTCAAAAAAAACTCTCAATGTTAAAATTGGGGATGTCCGAATGACTTGATAACACTAAGAATGATATCAGTTTTTACGCCAATAATGAAATGTAATAACACAATGCCTGAATTTGGCAAATTTGGCGAATCTGTTAAAATTGCGCACCAGTGGCCTAGTGGTTAAAGAAGTGGCATTGGTTTGCAAGATTTCAGGTTGAGTCATTCAGCTGCCAAGTTACCACTGAAGCATACTGAGAATGGGACTACCCGACGCACTGCTCCCTGGGTGCTCAGTTTGAGGATGGGTTAAACACAGAGTTTAAAATTGGATATCAGCAAAATTAATATCGGACATTCCTGGTCAACATCAGTAAACGAATAAAAAGCTGGAGAGTGATCCGCCCTGTTTTAACACTGTGTCAGTGTGTGTGATCATGTGTGTTGTCTCTTAATGTCTGATAGACAGCTGCAGCACTGCATCCACTTCAATTAGCGGCCAGTCAAAATTTAGCAAATAGCACAGAAATGTGGGTGACACCAAACCCACTTTCTGGGTCCCGAGGGACAGACGGATATAATTCAGTCCTGACTTATTCCAATCTGATCTAAAAAAAAATAAATAAAGTGATAAATAGGATGATGAGGAGGAGGAAGAAGACGAGAAGAAGAGTCTTGATACATATACAGGGAATTTAATTGGAGGAAAAGGCCACCACGTAACCAAGGGTCATTATTTTTTTCGATATATTTTTAATGTTTACTTGATATAAATAATCAGTCATCATAAAAATTATTTTAATTGTAAATAAAATATTTTAATTGTTAAATATGTCATTTATATCAATCGGCAGACATGCTCTTTGAAAGTCACCTTCAGAACAACGAAACCCAGTGGACCGCTCAGGAAATTGTCCTGTGGACGATTCAGGAGGAGTGGGTTTTTTAAGGCACCCAGCGACACAATCTCATCATCACAACCAAAGTGTGAATATCAAAATAATTCAACGTTCAGAAACACCGACTCACACTTGTGAGAGAAGAACAAACACTGATTGCGGCCATACGGTCATCGATCAACTGTGAGAAGAAATCAACTTTTCTTCTAAAACTTCTGAAGTGTGGACAAGCCTGGATGCACAGGTGGTAAATTGTTGCAGCTGACTGGTTTTACTGAGACAGTGTCGTTCAAGGTTAAACAGATTTCTATCTCCCTACAATGAAGTAAACCTAGCCTTAAATTGGATAAGAATTATAAAACATATTTTGGCAGGATAAATCCAACAATATTCTGCTCACATGGTGAATTCTGGGATAAGTTTGTGTCTGAGGCTGCTCACTGGACAGCAGGAGCCAGATTTTATATTATAAACTTATAATTTTTTTTAGCGTGAATTTTAGAAAAAAAAAATCCCTAACCACTCTAGGTTTTATTGGATATTGTTTTGTTTTTTTTGTTTGTATTTTATCAAATTAACTGTAGTTTTACGTAATTTTATAAAGTAAAGCAGCTGGAGGAGCAGAACAGACAGAGGGTGCTAGGCTCTTCTGTGGTTCCTCCATCAGTACCGAGGTCTGAATGTGTTTACCTATATCCCCACCTCGTGACGACTATTTCCACCGGCCTCCTTATCCTTCGCATCCATCACCCTCTATCCACCCCGTGGTGACGTGAAAACATCACGTCCACGGCTCTCTGCTCGGCTCTATAAAACTGTTGATAAACATGGCAATCTGTGGTTCCAACAACACAGTTTGACGACTATTTCCGCCGTCCTCCTTATCCTTCCCATCCATCACCCCCACGCTATCCCGTGGTGACGTGGAAACATCACGTCAACGGCTCAATGCTCGTCTCTGTAACATTGTTGATATATATGACAAACTATGGTTCCAACAACAACAGGACAGAGTGCGACAGTCATGAACATCAGCAGCAGCAGCGTCAATATATAGGAAGCTGCAGCAGCCACCGTGGTTGTTCTCAAGGTAAACGCCGTTGCCGGAGCGCCATCCTCCTCGGGCCACCTGTCCCACCTCTCCCTCCCTGACGCCCCTAAACACAGACAGTTCCAGAAAGGTACTTACGTGTAGTGCTGCGGGAAGAGGTGGGTCCCGTCCGTCGGTGAGGAGACGCAGATGATGAGCACAGTTTGGACGGTAAGGAGGCAGAAAAAGCCGTAGGACGGAGCGCAGATCGCCATTTTCCATTAAATATTGAAGAAACTGGGAAAGAAGAGGAGTGAAGCAGGAGGAGGAGGAGGAGGAGGAGCAGTAGAGGAAGGACAGCGTCTCTCGCAGCAGCGCAGCTAAGAATAACCGAGGTCCAGAGAAAGTGTGTGGTGATGTTTGGCACTTCAGCCGGCAGTGAGATCTTAATCAAAGGGGAGAGAGAGAGACTTGGATAGAGACTGAGAGAGATACGGGGGAGAGAATGAGAGAGAGAGTTGGCAGCTGAAAACAGAAGATCTGGATCCGAAAGGATCTGCTGCTGCTGCTCTTATTTGCGCACTCGGCGTCCGCCTTCCTTCCTTCCTCACAGTCGCTCGTCTTCTCCTCACACTCACTTTAAACGTAACAACCTTTACGGAGTCAAGACCGCCACAATAAAAACCATCCTTTCCCCAGCAAACACCTTTCAAATTAAAAGCCCGCCCTACTGGGGTTCAGAATGAATGAAGAATGAACTCTTCACTGTCTCAGACACGTGACACCTATGCGGTGTACTGATTAGTTTTCGTTTCTATACATTTTCTGTATGCAAGGTTGATTTTTTTTT
This sequence comes from Paraplagusia blochii, assembly GCA_016785265.1. Classification (NCBI taxonomy): domain Eukaryota; kingdom Metazoa; phylum Chordata; class Actinopteri; order Pleuronectiformes; family Cynoglossidae; genus Paraplagusia; species Paraplagusia blochii. Next base: position 33,906 of record JAFBJS010001954.1, read on the forward strand.
TTTTACCAATTCGTGAAGGACTTTATTTTGAAGATTGAAAATTCCCGACGTGCTGTAACAATTGACGGGCAGAGGCAAGCTCCCCTCCTCTGTGTTCCTGTGCGCGGACACGGGCAAGCGGGGACGCGCAGCAGACAGACCACCTTTTTCTCCTCCTCTTCCTCTACCTCCTCTAGTGCCTCCTCCTCCCCCGCACTCCTTCGGCCCACAGTCGGTCAGGAGATGAATATGGAGCATCGCACGGATTTTGCAGTCAGGGGCGTGACGGTGGAGGGTGGACTGCATAAGGTGGGCAGTAAACATTGACTCGTCACCTTGGGGCTGCTCTTCAGCTGTATTTGTTCTACTTATTATCCATCTGCTCCAGACTATGAATATCTAAACAGCATAGATTTTCACCGATTACCTTGACTGCTCTTCAACACATCAGCTTTTATTTAGCTATTTGAAATGTAAAAATCACAGGCAAAGACAAAAACTAGGGCTGTCAAATATTAACTACTAGCTAATATTGTCCAAACAGTAAATTTCTAATGTTAACCTATACAAAATAGGTCTTTATTTGTCTGTGCAAACTACTGTATGAGCTTCAATGATTCAATGATTATTCATCTGTACAGACTACTGTATTAACTTAAATTAGTTGCGAGGCTGCCACCTAGTGGTACATACAATTTTTTTCCAAGGTTATTTATTGGGCAGGCAACCCCAAACATTGGGTTTCATTATTGGAGGAAAATAAATCAATAACATCATTCAGATATTGCATTTTGCTTATATGATCATCATAATCAGACACCAGGGTTAGCTGTATGATGTTAGCATAAGTAAGTAATATTGGTAAGATATCTATCAGTTTTATAAGCAATAATATAAACTTGATAACTAATCTCAGGGTTTTGCCAACAAAGCTGGATTCGCACATTAGAATTAGGAATTAAGTGATTCGACAATATTTGTCGAAACACAATAAAGTTAACAGAGAGCATCCCAGATTGTAAACAGTGATAAAGTGTTGTTGTCCTTTTTACCTGATGAGCTTGACAACTGGATAGAGTTGTGTAAATATTAGAGCTTTCACGAAGGTCATTTATTTTTCTGCAGACATCAAGGCAGGTACGATTCTAGATGGAGGAGAGATGCAATTCAGACTCAGAGTAAATCTAATTTAGCGTGAAGTTACCCCCTGTAGAGCATCTCTTCCATCAGCCCAGGGTAGGTGTGTGGGCGTATGTGTGTGTGTGTGTCATCGTGTGTGCACCTGTTTTCTTTTTATTATTTCCTTTTTTTTCCCTGGTCCTCCACCAGGGAGGGCACCAGGGCAGGCCCAGTAGGGTGCAGACTTTTACCTAAGCCAAACAAAACTGTCAGATCTGCCACTGTCACAACAAACAAAAATTAGTTCCAGGTGTGCCTCTCTTCTTAGTACTACTGACATTCAATGGGAAGAACCACATGTTGATCCACAAGAGACTACAGCATAAAAAACACACCTTGGGGCACAGACACCAGCAGGGCAGGCTCTGAGGGACAAATGCAGCAATAGCTGTCCTGATGCCCATGAATAAAAGGGGCCATTAACAAATCTGGGTAACAATTGCTGATGCTCCGACCTGTTGTTGGCCTAGACCTGTGTTTCGATGTTAAGATTAGGGACACTCACAGCTCGATTTAAATAAAATAATTGCATTTTGATGTGGACATATGAGACTTTCCTTTTCACAACCAGGAGTCTCTTGTTGCTCCAACATTACAATGCAATCCTTTTTTGATCTTGAAAATTTTTTAGGTATAAAATGTCCATCCATCTTCACCAGCCTATTACCTATCTATTCTTTTACCAGGTCATGGGGCTGCAATCTCCACAACTGCTTACCAAATGACATTGCACTGCACCATGTTTTAATGTTGCCTAACAAAACTCCTTAATCATGACCTGGATCTTCATAGATCCAGGTCATGTGCTTGACCAATATCGGCAAAATCTGATATCGACTACAACTACCACTGGCTTCACTCTTGGCTTCACTCTTCTCCTCACTCTTCTTTGTGGCCTAATATTTCTTCAGTATGGCTCTCTTTAAATTTCATTCTCCATCTCTCTTGTCATATGGAGGGATGATAACAGTACAGGAGATTGCATTTACATTTATCCATTCAACAGGATTAACAAAGATTTCACATAAAAGAAACCTTAGGAAACAAGAGCTGAAGGAGGCAGAGGAGGTTTGTGAGTAGAAAAGGACAGGGAAGTACGAGGAGAAGAGTGCTCTCTTAAGATGTGGGTCTTCAGGAGTTTTTTAAAGACAGCCAAGGACTCTCCTGTTAGTTCTTGGTAGGTCATTCCACCAGCGAGTAACAACCCATTAGAAGAACATGGATCTCCTTGTAGAGATTGTAAGACTGTTAACAACATTCCCCCGACAAGAGGAGACGGCAAGGAAACATAAGGCTTCATTAGAGTATTTAATCACTCGCTAGGCTAGTAACTGAGGAGTTGGCAGTAGCCAGTGTAGCTCAATGACATGTCCTTGTAGGCTGTTTGAAGACGAGGCATAACCGTGGGATCGGTAGAGGTTTTCCAGAAAAGGTAGAGAGGCCTGTGGGAAGAAAGTTGCAGTAGTCAATGCGGGAGATAAGCATGGAATGTTACAGTGGCTATGTGAGGTAAGTTTGGTAATTATGTACAGAAATAATATAAGAACTACCTTGCCTTACCTTTTTCCTTCTGGTGGTGAGTCTTGTATGTAAGCAGTGATATAGAGTGCTATAAAAGAAGACATGGCCTCTCCAGGGTCTTGAATCTCATCAGACACTGAATCCAGTCTTTATGAGGGCGGATCGATCTGGCCAGCTGAGGAATCCACTCAGGGAAAACACACAGATCGATAGCCTCAGGCTCTGCCGCTCTCACAGCGTTGACATCAGCCACAAAAGGCCGTTGTCTCAAGCTCTAGATCGCTCTCCCTCATTGGATGTGCAGTTTCTGCTGAAGGGATTGACCTGCCAATCTATTATTGATTGAAAGACTTGGGTGGAAGGAGGCGGGCCTTGAGGCAATGCTCTGCATTTTGTTCCACTCCATTCTCCCCCAGACAGAAGGCATTTAGGCAGTGGTTAGAATGATTTGTTTTGTACAATTCATGGGGTACAAAATCCAACCTTGTAACACTAACCAACACCTTTCTGTCTTTAATGTCCCGAGGTTCTATTTGGAAACACCAGAGAGTATCTTCATTTCAAAGGGGTCTTCCTCAGTGAACTTCAATGACCCTCTCAAGTACTCTTTATAGAACCATCCCTCGATATTCCTCCCAGTTATTTAACACACTCGCCATAATGGTCCACAATAGACAAATAAAATCTCTGCGCCCTTGTCTCGTCCCCTAGAATGAGATGCTGAGGAGAGAAAAAAGAGAGAGAGAGAATGTTGGAGTGATTCCAGCCGTGAAGGTCGTCTCCTCTCTGTGTGGCATTCAGTAAACTCACGTCATCCTTCATTGTCCTGTTTGGTTTCACTACTCACCAGAAAAATAAAGATCAGGTCTAAATTATACACAGCTCCTTGTTTACATCAATATTTGTTCAACCTACAGCCCTGTTCATTTGCTCAGCTCTTTAATGTGGCCATTACCGACAACAGAATTATCAGACAACACAACCTCCAATGCTGACGCTACAACAACACGCAACGCAACCATGACAGCCGCAAGGATTTCTGGGACTTCGGTGCTGAAATGTCAGAGCATTTTATTGTGATAATGACTCACTCCCCTCACTTTGAGTCTGCATGACACACCAACAGAGTCAATTAATGACCTCACATTCTTCACACACAAACACACAATATATACAGTATATATACTGTAGATATATATATTATATTATATTAAGATAGAAATACTGTATATATATATACATTTATGTATTTATAGATATACATCTCTCTCTCTCTCTCTCTCTCTCTCTATATATATATATATATAGTATATATGGCATTCAGGAAATTGGTGTTTGAATATATATACTAAAATTCTGAATATTAAGACTTTGATGAAGACCAAAGAGGCTATTACCCAGGGGCCATTCGACTTCCAGTAGAGCAAGTCAACCAGGGCTGAGGCCTACTTTTTTTACCATCCACTCTTCTGTCCTCTATTGACGGGGAATTCCCTGGAGGAGGAGCCCGATGAAACAGAGACAAATACAATCATCAGTCACAGATGCATATATACGGGAATTCCTTGGAGGAGGAGGAAACACAGATACATATGTATGTATATATATAAATATATATATAAGTAAATATATATATTTATATATATACATACATATGTATCTGCGTTTCCTCCTCCCTTCAAGGAATTCCATTCGAGGACAGGAGAGTGGATGGTAAAAAAAAAGTCTCAGCCCTGGTTGACATGCTCTACTGGAGGCCTAATGGCCCCCGGGTAATGGCCTCTTTGGTCTTCAGGAAATCCTCTCTTGTGCATACATCAAAGCTGGGATTGGGAAGGATAGAGAGGAGGACAGAGGAGAGAGATGTTGGTGCCACACAGGAAGAAGAGAAAGTGAATAAAACGGTCTAGAGAAGGAAAAAACTAGATGAGTTAATCTGCATGTATGTATGCAATCATGTCTAAATGTATGTTTTTATGCATTAATGTTTACATTTATGTGTGTGAGTATGTATGTACATAAGTACTGTATGTATGTAGGATGTGTGTTTCTACGTATGAATGTAGATGGATGGATGGATGGATAGATAGATAGATAGATAGATAGATAGATAGATAGCTACAGCCTGTAGAATGAATTTAAACTTTAAGAACTTTAAGCAGCAGTAATTTACTATTTGTGCCACTAGAATATACAACAAAAACGTCAGAGAATAATATATTTTTTGATATGACTATAGTTGATTATTTTGGTAAACAAATGACAGTTAAGACAATCAAAGACCAGTTAGTAATCAACGACACTTCAATGGATAGTCTTAATAACCAGTTTAGTGGTTATTTACCAGTTATCATTATTACCAATTATTAACTCACTCTCTAGCTAAAGAGTGATTGAAGCTAATTTTATAAAGAATCCATGTTAAAAGGCTTGAACTCACATCAGCTTTGATAAGCTGAGTGGTTGGACCTGATCGAGGGGCGGGGGGATTGAGGAGTGACAGACGAGGCGTCGCTTGCTTGTCCTGCTGTCACACTGGAGCACGTCTTAATTTGCATTAAAACTGAATTGCATTAAGGCTGATAAGGCCTTAATGGAGGGAATTAAGAGATAACAGACAATTTGAAGATTGTCCTCCTCAGTCACACTCTGACAGACTCCAAACACAGAGCTGTGTTCTGACAGGACCGTGTGATGGAGAACAGCAGAACACCGTGCAGTGAGACAGAGAGGGAGAGAGAGACAGACAGACAGAGATGCAGACAGACAAAGAGAGAGATGAAGAGAAATACAAAGAGAGAGTTAGAGAGCAGCCAGTAAACCTAACGACCTGGTAAAACCAAACAATCCATGAAAACACAGTCACACAGTTACATGGATGAAGTTAACAGTCTATGTAATGTCAGTCAGATCTACCTAACAGGCCTCACAAAAAGACCCGGTGCACGACTTAAACCGGTAAAAACAAAATGGAGGCCAAAAGTAAAAATAACAGACCTCGTTTTATAGACTGCTGAGTTAACAGCATTTGGTCAGAAACTCTGAGATTGTCAGAATCTGGAACAAATATATACAAACATATGGAAGAAAATATATAATTATTATTAAAATGTGTTAGGTGCAAAGTATTCAGATGTAGTTTTGTTAACATTATTTTCAACTGCACCAAATAAGACTCCATGTTATCAACAATATTTTAGAAATGTCTAATAATATTGTCCGAGTTGTTACGTAATCTCTATAAGTTTCGTTATCATTTTTTTCCTCGAGAATGAAATCTAAAGGCAGAATGCTTGGGTTTCATCAAATTTAGATTAAGATTAAATTTATTTTTTTGTCATTGTGACATTGTGATTCACACCACAGCACACAACGAAGTGTCACCTCTGCATTTAACCCACCAAATGATCACCAAAGCAGTGGACAGCTTTTGAGAGCAGTGTGTGGGGACAATACCATGCTCAGGGCACCTCAACAGTAACTTGGCGGTAGGGGGTCTCGAACTTGGGGCCTTGCAGACCCAAGTCCGCTTCCTTTACCACTAGGCTACTAACTGCCAACTGTCAAAGATGTGCATTAAAGACGGATCTATATGACAGTGAAAGTCACTAGATGCATTGCAGCTTATTGATTTATCTCCCAGATATCTCAGATATTTATTTATCTATTTATCTCAGATAAATAATGGAATATCACCAGGTCTTTATCAGTAGCAATTGATTCAAGAAATCAGTGTGAAACAAGTGATTGGTCTTGTTAGCACATAAGATATTGTTGAAAAGTTAACATTGAGCTTTTCGGAATTTACATTTTATATTAATATACAACAATACACACTGTCAACCAGCCACCATACTGGATATAAGGTTTTATAGAATACTTTTAGTCCATAGTATGGTTGTCCAATAATGACTGATGTTATCGACTAATATTTGCATAATTATGTAATTTAAAAAAAATGCCTTTACATTTTACAATGAAAATCTGAAACCAAAATGGTAAAAATTCTAAAAGACGTGTGCTCTAAAAATAATCTGAGGGAAAATGCGTGTATATGGGAGTGAAAGTCACTAGATGAAAGCATTGCAGCTCATTTCATTTATCTACTCCAATTGACCGATATATCGGTCCACTGATATATTCGGGCCAATATAAACAACCTTTTTTTAATATCAGAGCATATCGGTATCATTTTTTTCACTGATATTCAAAATCCGATGCTGCCTTTAACAGAGAGCTGTAAATCTAATATTAACCCAAGATATTTATACTGATTGACAATTTGTATTTTATCTCCATTAACAAGAATATCAGGATCAGGTGATCGTCTACTTATTTTTGTGAAATACATGCCTACAGTTTTAGAAAGGTTTAGCTGTAGACAGCAGCCCTGTAACCAGATTGTTAAACAGGACATTGCTTTGTAATATGATGAGTAATAGATTCGCCGATCTGTGGTTGAGAAAAACGTTTGTATTGCTCTATGGACAAAGGTCTGAACCATTGCACTGTTTTACTCCATTATCGCTTGATCAGGGCTTTTTGGACCGGTGCATCATGTAGGTCACAGACGAATAACCGATCCAAAACGATTAATTTGCACACCCCTACTCAACATCGTTTCCCCAGAAGTAGAAGTGCAGCAAGAAAGAGTATCCAACCAACCAGGTGGATGAAAGAGCTGCATTCCTAAAGTGGAGGTTCTGTCTGAGGGCCTGGTAAAGATAGAACCCGTTTTTTTAACTGTAATATAATTTGTTCAATGCAGTCCTTTCATCGTCTCCAGAGATCATTTACACACACACACACACACACACACACACACACATACACATACACAGCCACAGACCACTACCCACCCCCTGGAATTCACCCGAAGAAGGCTCATGTAGAGCAGCTGGCCTGATGGTGGCGTTAAACCCACCATGTGCACCATGCAGAAGACTGTGTGAACATCTGCTTGTGTTAGCAGTAAGACATCTAGGCATAACATATGGTACTCCATCAGCAGTGTTTCATGAATACAGTCCAGTTTATGTGTTTAAATGATGTGGGCATTGCCAAAGTCCATTCACCAATGCACGGGGGCTTTGTTGATCTACTGACTCCAACCGATGACCTGTGTCTATGTTAGCACAGAGACACAGGTCTGATTCCATCGGACACAGTTAAAAAAAACAACAAAGCAATATGACCCACAGTTCTTCAGGTACAGCAAAAAAATACACTGAAAGACATCATAAAACAACTATAAAAAACTCTATTTTTTATTCTTGTTTTATGATGTCTTTTGGTGTATTTTTTTTCTGTACTTGAAGATACAATGTCTTTTAGTGTAGAGTTTTTAAATTAATATAAATATATAAAATAAACATATATTTATAGTTAATATAAATATATATATATATATATATATATACATATATATATATATATATATATATATACATATATATATATATATTCCAGGTAGACATGGGGACTTGTGTCACAAAGACTTGGGACTTGACTTGAGACTTGCCGTGTAAGACTCGAGACTTGACTCGGACGTTGTTGTGACACGCGAGTCGTGAATAAAGTCCATAATCAAGGAATTATCTATTTTATCATTACCTTATTTCACTTTATCCCGATGCGCTTTTCAGCACTATGGAAAAATCGCAGGCAGAAGTAGTTTACTCCCTTATAACCAGTGACCATGGCGGCAGTAAGGCAGACTGGAGCGATTCCTTTTGTCATTGCAATTCCTTATAAAGAGTTTGCGCAGACATCCCGTAAGTGGACAGCCACTTGTAAGGCGTGTGGCGTTAAGATAAATGATGCTGGATCAACAACGTCGCACTTTCTCAGGCGCCTCAAAACCAGTGGTGGGCCCGTCAGGGCTAGCTAGGCCTTCTCTGCTGGCCCAAACATACTCAGAAAAATAAATGCATTCATAATTTTTATTTTAAAGAAAATGTTATTAGTTATTGTATTAAGAAAAATAGTTTTTACATTTTAAAAGTTGGATAAAAACTTTTTTTCCAATCATATTTCAGCTATCTACTGTTGTCAAGTTCCATGAAATCTGCCATGGCCTTCAGAATAAAAGTGAAGGCCTTGCCTGCTGTAAGTGAATGGGCTCAGTCAGCTCAGTTCACAGCGCTCAGTGCCGTTTAGCACGCTAGATTGGGACCTGGGACCTTCCTGCATACCTACCATATAAGGAAACACTATCTGTGCTGTGATTGGATAAACTCTCCCAGGAGTCTGACAACAGCTTCTTGGGACATATTGAATCTGAACTAGGAGATTACAGCTACAGACAGATTGTGGATTGTGTCATATTTTGGATGAACAAGAACTTTCATTGATGAAAGCTCCCAGTCCTTAAATAGTGGTAACTACGTGGAACTTCTTTCTTTCCTATGACACAGACTGGCAGTACCACCTGTCCACTAACAGGGTGTTTGCTGGGACATCAGGAAAAATCCAAAATAACCTAATTTAAACTATTGCTGATTTGATGTGAGACGAGATAAAAGAGCAGAACAAAAGTGTTTGCGCTGTGATGGTTGATGAATGTGGAGAACACGGCACAGCTCGGTCTGCGGTTCTGCGTTATGTGACGTCGGTTGGTGTCCAGGAGCGTTCTGCGAAATTTGTGGATGTAACCAGTGGCAGACGAGCTGATGACATTTCCAATCTTATTCGTCATTTTCTTAAGAAGTATGAAAGTTCTCTGGAAAAAGTTTTGGCACTGTGATATGATGGCGCAGCGGCGATGGCATCTGGAATAAACGTAGTGCAAATTAAATTGACAGAGAAGGAGGAGAAGGTACCCATGGTCCTATTCAGTCACTATTATGCACATCGCCTAAATTAAATCTTAACTCAGGTGGCCTCAAAACCTAAAGAGTGCAATCTTTTTTTTCCAATCTAAATGGGCTTGCTGTGTTCACCTCTAGATCTCCAAAGCGCACGCAGCTCTTGAATGAAATCTGCAAGCAGCGCCCCCCTCACGTTGCGTCTCGGCTGGTGAATGCAGTCTCGCAAAAGACGCGGTGCAGTGCCAGAAGATCTGCGCGCACGCTACCAAAAACCACATTAATCTGGACATTATTATTTCTCGGATACGGAATCGATTTCTGGACCACAACATGTTGATGTTTCTCTCCCTCTTCGACCCCCAGCACTTTCACAAATGTAGGGAACATTTTTTCGGAAGTAGCTTCTCCAGCTTAAAGCAGAGCCATGGAACTCTGTTTGATTTCCCCGACTTAAAATCAAACTTACTGTAATGTATGGCACGGCTGATTTTGAAGGGTTTACTCTAAATGTTGCTACGCTGCCACTGCTCAAAACAAACAAGGATAGGTCAGTGGGCAAAGGGAAACTGGGCTTGTGTGGGAAGATAACATTACCGTTAGCAAACCTATTCAACCACAGTTACAGTCTGTTGGCTAGTTGTATAGTTCCCTTGACGTTACCGTTTTATTTTATACTTCAGTCCACTACTTTTAGCGGCAAGTAGCAGCCTGCGTGTATTGTATATATGCATGGATGGCTGTTTTAGTTTAGGCTAATGGTGTCACTGACATAATAGATATGGAAATCTCTTCTTAAACAGCATGTAATGCAGATGATTTCTTAGCCTTAAATGCTGTTCAGATGCTAGAATTTTAACTTGAGTATATTCCACTACAGTACGCCAGTGCAAAGACACTGTCAGAATTGATGTTTTTAAAATGCAAATCTGTTGTCTAAACTCCTTCCCAGGACATAGATGATGTTCAATAATGTTGCAGACAGATTGGTGTAGATGTGCTGGTCACCTTTGCAGATTTATTTTATTTCTATTTATCTTGTTAATGTTATTTCCCTCAGCTATGTATTTTTAGTTGGTAAAGGATAAGACCACATACACAAATAAGACTGTATGTATTCTGCGGTATTCACAAAAAATTGTTCAAGTTTAAACTTTGATGGTGCAGTGTGCAATAATATATTATAGCCCTATACTGTAGTACAGTACAATACATAGAGTACTCAGTTATATATTTTCATTTTCCTCAATTTGTTATTTTCAGTTGGTAAAAGGACAAGACCACATAAGCAAATCAGTTTGTATGTATCCTGTAGTATTCAGACCAGATCCTCCAAACACTGCTATATACTGTATTTATATGCTATATATATAGGTATGTCCAATATTAACATTTACCAATATCCGATATTGGTGATATTGCCCAAACACTGTATTCCCGATACCGTCATTAACCGATACCGATATGTGCAGGTGATTTCCCCTGAATTAGTGTGATGCCCAACATACTATAAATAACTGTGTACAACATAATCACACAATAATTTAAGTTATAGAAAAATGACACGTATATTTTTGACCATTTTGTATGAAACAGTCCTGTGATTTTTTGTGCAGCATTTTAATGCACACAAGAAATGTCTACTGTTGGACAGAACTTTTAGTAGTAGTAAAGTAACTTTCCAGAAACATTGATCAACATTACAGTATAAACCAGGCTTATTTAACCCTCACAACAATAGGCAAATAAATTGGCACAGATAAAAATAGCTTCAGTATAGGAGTAAACAACCCTCTTTAATGAGTGAACAAACATTTCAGCATTGTCACAATGTAAACAAATCTTCTTGTTGATGAAATGAGAGACGGCCGTGTTTCACTGGCAAACTAGACATGGCATAGCATGGCTCGAGAAACGTTTTCTCCACGTTTTGTAAAACCAGCGTCTGGAACGGTAGAGAACAGCTGGTTATCCAGTACGATAAACTCCATGATGTTTGTCTGATCTCTTTTGCTCTTGGATTCTTTACCGACTCTTTGAGAGGCAGTTGCTGCTGGGATGTTGTCATTAACATAAAGTCCATTCCGTGTTGTTTTTCTTAACTTTGCTGCATAAAGATCTCATGATAAAGTGTTAAAATCTTAGCCCCCACCCTCGATTGATCAGTGCCATGCAGTCATTATGAATTACAGTTTTCTTATCCACAAAAAAACTCCACGAACCAACCTCAAAGGACCAAGGACATTTACTGTAGCATTGATCACTATTGTTGTGCCTTTAAGATGACATTGTTTATCACTAGCGGGTCAAAGTGTCAGTACCCAATAGGAAGGTCCAGTGTATTTGCTTTGCAGCATCGGATTTTGAATATCAGTGGAAAAACCGATACCCATATGCTCCGATATTAAAAAGGTTGCTGATAACGGGAAATCGGATATTATATATATGCATATATATTTTTCGAGCCATATATACAATATATATACAAAATATGATCATACTTTATGTGTGTACATATTGGAATATATATTCACATATATAATCATATATTCCTTATTTTACTTTGTATTTTACTTTTGTATTATTTATATACATATTTGTTTCTATATGTAGATGTTAAGAGTGAGTATGTGTGTGAGTGTGTGTGTGTGTGTATATGTGTGTGTGCCGCACCAGTCTGATCCCATCGTTTCTGCTGTCATAACACTGAGCTGACACTGATGGATCATGTGTCAGACTTTTGGTACCAGGACACGGTCTGCTGGTCCCACCCAACTGTGTGCACAATTCACCACAGACTCTGCGGCAAGACTTGTCTTTCACTTCCCCCTCAATCCCCTTTGGGTTCAGTTCACTCATGTTGGCAGGGACCGGGAATCTCAAAATGTACTAGCAGCACAGTCAGACTTATCTGAGTTCACTGGATAAACAGGTCATCAGTCTTCCCAATACCGACAGTAAACCATAACTGGGAACACCGCTCGCTCTCGGCGGTGAAACTTCCAGAATCCTTTCTGTCAACTCCAGCCACAGGTTTTGTTACTTTGAATGTCTGGGGATAATTGGAGGCTGTAGAAAAAACACGTTGGCTGTTGTCAAGGGGTAGGGGTAATTTAGCATCATAGCGTCACTTCACTTACCTCCAACACAAGCCTGGGTAAAAAAGATGGGAAGAAAACCAGGGCAAAGGGCCAAATCAGAGGACAAGAAAAACAAATAACAGAATGAAATGATGATTAAAGAGGCAAAACATGAAAAACATCGACAAAGGTCTTCACCAGACCGATGTGACCCACAGACTGATATGATCTATGGACCAATGTGGCCCACGGACCAATGTGACCCACAGACCGAAGTGGCCCACAGACTGATGTGACCCACAGACCAATATGGTCCTTAGACCAATGTAGCCCACAGAGCAGTGAGGCTTCATCTGTCTTCCTCTCTGACCTAGTCATCTGTTCCATTCTTAGAATATCATCATATATATCATGCATAGCCATACCTCGTCCACACCCACAACCCCACCACCGTTAGGTGCAGACAAATGAGCTGCAGACACAGTGTTGAGTCAGCAGAAGACAGAGATGGAAGCTGCAGGATTTATCATTGTGTCTCTTCAGGAAACTCTGTGCTTCTACTAGAAAGACATTTTTTACAGAAACAAAAAAAAAACTGCGATGGAAATGAAGATGGAATTGATCACAAAGACACATCCGCCATGACTTATGTTGATAATGAAAAGCTCTGAATCTGCAAAATCAGGTTCCCAACACCATCCAGAATCAGAGGGATTCCAAAACACGTCAATACCATCACCTTTCGTCGAGCTCTGACTTCCCGCTCACTGATGGGCTTCAGCTAAAACAGTAAATAAAGGGTTAATGATCTGGGAGTCGGCCGTTGTCTGCAGTTGAGCTGCAATATCAGCAGGCATATTAGCAGATAAATCTGAATGGCTGCGGCCCAAAGTTAGTATTGATCAGACAACCCTCTGCAGGGGGCGCAGAGTTTATTAATTAGGGATTGACAGACAATTCCCTCCCATGGGTGTTAGCATTAACCAGTCCTGTGTTTATGAGATCATTAAAGCAAAGCTTCATCACTGAAGTGAAAGTTAGTTTCTCCACAACCAGAATGTTGAAGGAACACTGGTCTGATAAAGTTCTTATTAACCTTCGTAGTAAGGAAACCAATAACCTTTTTAAGCCACTGATTGCAGCTTCAATCCAATGCCCCATGGTGATAAAGTCAGCAGCTGCTCCATGAAATAACGAGTCAGAATAATAAATAAATATAATAAAAAGGAGTAACCAACAGACAGGGACACTGGACATTGGAACAAGGGAGATGGGCCTCTCCTGTTGATGGTCTTCTCTGGTCGATGGTCCCCTAGTGTCCTCAGACCAGAAGAGACCTCTGGTCCATGGTCTCTTCTGGTCCTTTCTTGTCAAAAGTTCTCTCTGATTGATGGTTCTATCTGGTATATGGTCCTCTCTGGTTGATGGTGCCCTCGAGGTGATGTTCAGCTCGTCGATGGTTTTCCCTGTTAATTTTCTGTAGCAGTCTACTATCATAGCCTACTTCTGAGAGATACCGTCCCATGGGATGATTCTCTTTGTCGTCACGCTGCTCCACATTCTTTTTCCTCTAAATTGGGAGCTATATTTACTTCCCCCACCCTTCTACCCCCACACTCTATTTACATGTGAAGGATTTAGAAACATAATTCAACTTGAGATTTCTTCAGCAGCTCCTAATTACCCTGACCCCCCTTACCGAGACCACATCACTGAGGCATTTAATCAACTGCAGCCACTGGGGGCGCAGGGGGTTTGTCACAACAGCAAGACTAAAACATCCAGACATAATCTAAGTGTTGTCCAGTCTCATCGACCTCTGATGTGGTCAGCCTCATCACTGTGTGTGTCTGTGTGTTTATCTGATGATTGTAATGAATTAGTCCCCTGTCCCAGTGGAATGCCAGTCTAAACTAAGATGAAGATGATGATGATGATGTGCTGACACAACCCATTTGTCGAAGAGCAGCTGATCTAAATCAGAGCTATCATCAACAAGGGGAGGATGAAAAGAACCTCCTGAACATCTGTCTCTAAAATTTCTGTGATTTTTTTTCTTCCTTTTCTTGATATTTTTGTCCATTCATCTGTACAGTCTGTGTCCAATAAATATAATTTTTTTCTCTCTTTTCATTAATTCAAAGTTTACCAAACAAATAATTAGAAAGAAACAACAGAAAAAATAATAAACAAATGACACCTTCACAGTCCGGATTAAATGTCTGCTTGTCCTCGTCCTCTACCACTCTCTGTCCATGAATGCGCCAACCTCTGAAGACGCAGCTGAACAGCCCCCACTTGAGTACAATCGAACATAATTGTAATCCCCTGGACCACTGAAAGGGGGCGAACTAGGAGGGTAAATTAAAACTGCAATCAAAGTAACTCCTTAAACTGGCTGCAAAAAGGAACAGAAGTCAATTAAAGCAGGCTCTGCACACAAACAAACACATAAGAGCGAAGGAGTAAATCCAGCAGTGCAAGTTGATTACCTACTACAGCTGGGATTTTTCCACCCCCGCTCCTGCACCCCCGCCCTTTAATTTTGTAAACAATGGATGCGGTGGAGCCGGAGGTGGTGGCAGTCGGGGGAGCAGTGTAGATTTAAGACCCTTCCAGTGGCCTTCTGTTGGCACTTGTCGCGCACTTCATTTGATGCTGTAATTAACTGAAGAAATCTAACGCTAGCTCCAGGACGAGAGCCAGATAAATGTCGAGAAGGAGCCGAGATGGAGCCCAGAGAACGAAGATTCACTCCTTATCTGTCACTCTTGATTCCGGAGGATCATGATCCTGGATGTTTACCTTCACAGATAGTCTTGTACTGTAAAATATACAGAATTATATCATGTTACAATTCATGATGGGATATATAATAATAAAAATAATAATAATAATAGAACTAATAATTAAAACAATATTAATCCATAAGGAGTATCCTAAAATATTATCAAGCAATATATATAACTATATACATATACAGTATATATGAATATATTATATATATATATTTATATGACGATATTGTCAGCCTGATACTAGTATATTCAAATAATATAAGTTATAAGTATAAGTAAGTTATAAGTACTTTGATAATGAAATAGAGATCCAATAACACAATTTCTGGGTTTTGCCAAATTTGCTGGAATGGCAATTTAGGTCCTGAGACATATATCTTAATTTTGAGACAAACAGCTGCCAATACTGGTATCATTTGATATTGGAATTGAAAAATAGGTTTATGGACAAAATCGGCAAACATTAATATTGGTCATTTCTAGTACTGACCATTAGCTGGCATAGATTTAGTGATGCATTGTGATATATACATCCAGTGCTCTTTAATGCCGTTTTATATTATCACCCTGACATTAGCATAAATATGTTATACCAGTAGGGCTCAATTTTAGTATTGGCAATTTTAGTATCAGCTAGCCTAGATTTTGCAGTGCATTGTCGGATACATCGAGTGCTCTTTATTGCGAACTACTTCTACTACTAAACATTCATGCCCTCCATGAAGTACACAATATCAGGGGTTGAGAGCAGTATCCTCAACAGATAGTCCCTTCACAGGTCTCTTGCAGTTCTGTTGCAGTCAGTTTCAGTAAATATTGTCCAGTTACCACCGAAGTACAGCCAGAAGAGTGGGCTGTGGCCCGTTTTGGCTGTAGCCTCCGGGCTGTGCGCTGTTGGCTTACTATTGGAGAACGTCCTCCTGCACTCTGGCTGCAGATTTCTCACGACTGTTTACTGACAAATACTGAAATGCCACAAGAAACATTCTGTGCAATATTGAGTACACAGAACTTTAAGGTTTTATTTTAAGATAAAAAGGTTAGGCTTAGTTAGGCACTAAAAATATAAGTTTACTATATGTTTGTGGATCTCACACTAACAAATGTTATGTCAGGTTAGAAGTGAACTCTGACTGATGGTGAACTCCAGAAAGGTTCATTATTTTAATTATTTTGTCAATTATTTGGGCACTGTAGAGTTAGAGTTTAAGCACTATTCATCTTATGGTTGAAGATGTTAACCGCAGCTGCTTCTTGTCTCACTACTCATGACGTGTTAGTTCAGAACAACCATAGCTCAACACGGTGAATATTTTTAGAAGTGTTTGATTTGTCTTCTGGCTAAGCCCTGGGTCAATGAGCACTCCAGTTCACCTGGGACTAGAACACTCAAAGTGAGTCTCTCATACCTCACTCCAGAACAAGGTCTGGTTCGGTCAGTCAACCTGAGCAAGAAAAGTCACAATCAACTTTTCTGCTGTGCCAGCATCTGCAGGAAATTAGAGCTACCAATGTCTCTGTTATTTTTTGTTGTTTTTTAGTTAAAACCTGGGCGGCTATTGAACGTCGTGAACCACTAAAAAGTAATCACAAGGCAATGTTATTGGCCTCAAATAAGGAGTAGACTGCATCAGCTGAAAAAGTCACTGTTCGTACCATGGCACTACACACCACAAAACAGTAGGGGGTGGTGTGTAGCTAAAAACATTGGTTCTACTTGTTTGAAAGAGCAGGGCAAGTTTTTATTTTGAAAAAAAAAACCTGATAAATACGTGGAGTGAGTTCATTGTGTTATTAAATCCATTATCTATTTATTTAATTAATAATACACATAAAGTTAATGAAATATGATAATGAAAAAATATTGTTATTGGCAACTCACACAGTTTCACAAGTGGTATGTAACACAACACTTTTCTGCATTGTGCAAGAAGAACATGTTTGTCTTACACATATTAAAAAGAAGAAGTGTGAAGTGTGTTCTATTTACACACTTTATAATCATTCTACACTGGGTAATACACAGAGCACTACATTAAGTAACAAACATTGTACTAGTACTACACTGAGTAGTATGCTCAGTGTAAAGGGGTATTGGTGGAACTGGTGGTTAAGGAACCGTATTGGGGTCAGCAGGGCAGGAATCCATCAACTGCCAAGTTACCTCTGAGGTGCATTAAGCACGGTATAGTCCCCACACTGCTGCCCGGGTGCTCAAAGCTGCCTACAGTTCCCTATGGTGTTGGGTTAAATGCAGAGATAATTTTGTTGTGTGCAGTGGTGTGTATTACAATTTCACAATGACAAGGATTGTGCTTTCTTACCTTCCTTCCTTCCTCATTCCTATTGAGTACAGTTCCAGTTATGTCAATGACTTTTGTAGTTTCTGTCCCAGCATTTAGGTTTTTCTAGATTGTTCTGTTTTTAGTTATTTTTCACAAAACCAGCACTAGAATAATAACCTGGGTGAGTTGGGGTTGGTGGTCAGAGATGAGAGGGCCTCTGCTGCAACACTCTGACCTTCAGGAACTAGAGTCAGTCTTACAGAGACCTACATTTCTCTTTCTCTGAAACATTTGGTTTTTTTCCTTATCTGACTCCAACTTTTAAAACACTTGTGTCTGTTGGACTGCAGTCAGATAGACTGAGGGCTGCACGTGCAGGAGGTGGTGACACGCTTTGACTGGGGCTTCTGAAGGGACCTGAATTTGTTATATGAGGGTTATTGATGCTCTGCTGCAGGAGAAGAGGGCAAAGCAGCCATGAAATTGCGTGGAGGATCAGATCTGTATCTGAGCAGCCAAGAAGGGACAGCGTTGGGGGGTGAGGAGCCCTACGGTCTGGGAGAGGCTGGATCAGGACTCAGCACCGAAGTATTGAGCCAGGAGCCAAATCATACTCTGAGGACAGCCATTCGGTAAAAAAGCTGTGTGTCCTGTTAACATCACGCGGAGATTTAGGGCTGACTGCAGTGTCTGAAAGCAACATCAAATAAAAACCAAATCAAATCTTCAATAAAAAGAATTCCAATATTTCTTCATGTACTAAAAACAGGTATTAAACCAAAAATACAACTCTGGTTAATGATGGTAAAACAACATGAAGACTACAGTTCAGAAAGGTTGATGGACCTTATTACCTTATTAACTGCATCATTCGGCTGTCCATCCAGTTTTGCTCCATGTCCAGAGATTTGTACACATGCCTGCCCCCGCAACCCCCATGCACACCACCCCGACCCCACTTTGGGTAACTCTGCACTAAATTCAGTCATCACAAACAAACTCAGAATAACTCAGATGTTTTCGGATTTAAATATGAACACTGCTGAAGCCATCTCAGCTCATTGGTCTCAGAACAGAGGGATTCTCCAGCTGCAGCAAAGCAAAGGTAAATCCAGAGAGTCCAATGAAAACCTCCTGCTGCGGCTGCTGTCACTCCTGCATTTCCACAGAGCCATCCATATGAGCTCATTTCTCTGAGTTGGGTTCTCTGCCTCTGAGCTTAATGCATTAGAGAATCACCACAGGAACATCATAGGAACACCAAATGAATATCAGAGGAACACCACAGGAATATTATATACTAGAGGAACACTAAACAAGAAACAGTTGAAACTAAAAGAGATTTCAACTGTTAATTATTATTCATTAATTCATCTCTTTCTGCTTGTCAGTGGCAACATGACAGCTGGTGGATTTGAATCTGAAGCCTAAGTCCTCTTCCTTAACAACTAGGCAGCCCTGCTGACACTATCCTTTATTTGCTGTGTAATAAAAAATAATTAATTGATCAGGTTCAAATTAAAATTCAATAGCACTACAATAGGACTTGCTTATAAAGAAAACACTTTTTAATCTCTTACGGGCCTCACAAAATGACTTGGTGGTCTACATTTGGCACACGAGCCTTCAGTTTGACATTTGTGCTGTATGATTTTTGTGTTTCAGTGTGGTCCTGCAGTTAGACACTGTGTGAGACAAAGACTCTGGGTCTGGTCCCAAATCCCCAGACCTGTAGCAGGTCACCCGCCTCACCACAGTTGCTGCACAGCCGCGATAGAGTCACTCTAATGAAGCTGAGGCAGAAAATGAAAAAAATATATATATATATTATATCAATTAATCTACATCCTAGAGGGTTGTTAAATGTTTTGGCTTGGTTTTACCTGATGTTAGGTTTTTAAAATGAGCACATTAGTACACACACATAAACACACACAAACACGGAAAGGTTCTAAATACCCCCCCACACCCTTCTCCCACAGACCCTCCCCTTTCCCCCCAAACACACACACAGACAGAGATAGCAGCACATTTATAATTGCAGTGTGCAGTGGCGCACACCTTAGAGGAAATAATTACCACCATAAAAAGAGCAATTACTAACCTGGCAGAGAGACGGAGCTCAGCAGAACGTCTCTCACTTCTTCATTTGTTTGACTGAAGGTTTTTCCTTTGAAGGATAAACAAGAGACATTCACCAACACTGAAACAAGGCCCCCATCCACATTCACCAACTGTTCACAGGGAGTAGTAAAGGTTGGATTCTGGGATTAGCCTGTGGGTAAGACGTTAGTGCTGGAACAACCAGTTGCTTTGACCAATGATGGTGTGTGTCACCATGGGAGGATCACTGCGCCAATAACTAGAACAGAAAGAGAACATTGCTGAAACTAATGTAACTTCAATGTAAACAATGTAATTCCGGTTTTACAAGGCCAAACATCAACATCAGCATCAGAGTCAAGGTCAAAGTCAGCAAAAGAAACAGCAACAGCATCAGTAAAAATAACCAAATCAGCATCAACAGTAGCAACAGTAACAGTATCAGCATCAGTGTCAGCATCAGCAACAGCATGGACATTAGCTTCAGCAATAGTAACAACAACAGTACCAGCAAAAACAGCAGCATCAGCAACAGCAACAGAAATAGTAACAACAACAGCTCCATCAGAGCTGCTTCACAATGTCCAAAAAGAAACTGGAAACTGATTTAAATTGAAAAGTCATGTTAAAGCTTAAAAGGTTTACCAATGAAACTGAGTTTCAGGTTTAAGACGAAAAACAAATGGAAAACAAAAAGTATAAAGTAAATAAATAACCTCATCTCATTTACACTGCGACCGTTTTGCTAATAAGAGGAAAGCAAACTCCTTGTCATTGTGACTCACACCACTGCACACAACGAAATGCGACCTCTAACCCATCACCAAAGTGAACAGTGGGCAGCTTTGAGCTGCCCGGGGAGCTGTGAGTGGGGTAACTTAGCAGTAGGGGGATTTGAACCGGGGGCCTTTCGGACTCAGGTCCAGCCAGGTCTGCTTCCTTAACCATTAGGCCACCAACTAATAGAAAACATATCCATTTTTTTAAAATTAATATCTGACATCAACTGATCTGGACCAATAGACCACATGCTTGTGCTTTCACCACAATGCCACAAACCAGAAGTTTTCTGGGCTGGACCATGAGCAGCATCCCATCTGCTCATGGCTTAAGTAACACAGTTTTGTGTCTAATTGCCAGCAGCTGTCTGCTGGTCCACAGGAAAGCAGAGTGTCGTCAAGTCACAACCCGAGAAATGAAGGTAAATATTTCATAACACCACCATTTACTTTAATAATAATAATAATAAATACGTAAGAACAAGAAAAACAAAACAATTATCCAAGTATTCTAATATTTAACCTATGGGATCTGAGTGGATTGGGTCTGATTTATTTTTTTAATGAACTGCCAGTGTCTTCTTTTCTGATTTTCTGTATCATGTCATTAAATTGTACAAATAAGAAAGGGGATTTAATTAATGGTCCTAAATCCTGTTCACTGATAGGGGACGTTGCATGTCAATGTGCCGCCCTACAGCAGGCTAAATTGAGTGTGTGATCGGTATCTCTCTCACTTTCAGAACGGCCTCATTTCCCGCCGCTCACCTGCACCGTCACACTCATTCAATTCAGTGGCAGCAGCAACAAAAATCCATGCCAATTAATTTCACCTTCCAGGGATTAAATGTTCCATCGAGTGGAGATGCCCCGGCCAGGAAGTGCAGCACAGCTGGTTAGACACAAACCCAGACTGGAAATACCCGTGGGTCCCTGTCCCGAGCCGGTTCCAAGCCTATTTTGTTGTTCAGGTTTACGGCTGTTTGATGACTCTAATGAGAACCAGGCCTTCTGACTCTTTCCTCTTTCTGTCCTCATTGTATTTACAGTATGATCTAAACAGAGGCATGAAGCCGCAGGGCCAAGGTTGCTGCTCGACTCATTTAGTCTGTAATAGCCAAATGCCGTCTCGCTGATTGATTCTGCTAACTTGACGTCTATCTCAATGAGGGTCGCAGCCTGGGTTTATCTCCTTTGCGGACTCAGACACTCGATGTGATGCATGGAGCTTTTATACAAGTAACAATTTTATTTTATACATAGCAGTTCCTCCACACCCCATTAACCCCGCCCACGGTCTGTGTGTCATTATCGATTCTCAGAGGCGACCCACCAGTGAATGTTCCAGATGCCCTTCAGCGGTATCACTGCTAATCATCCTGGAACTTGGTCAAATGGGAGAGGAAACACTGGAATGATACAGACTGTATACATATAATACACATCACTGTTCCATCACTAATACACTTGACACATGACAGTAAGAAGAGGGACCGGCAGTTGAGACCTCAAAGTCAGTGTCTGTGAGGATTCTCCTTCATTCTCCTTTGTAGTCCAGGTCTGTTATCTAGGTTTGTTGTCCAGATCTGGTCTCCGAGTTTATTCTCCAGGTCTGTTCTTCAGGTCTACTGTCCAAGTCAGTCAGCATCTGGTGTGAAAAATGGACCAAAGTCACTGGTGGAAATGATCCGCATTGGAAAGAGCTAATGAGACACACTAGCAGCTAAAAGTTGCACAGAATGAAAAAGTAACTCTTCAAGATTAAAAGATTTCGTGTTTTAAAAGGTTGTGTGATGAATTCCTGTTTGTCTGTTTAGGTGGCATGTGAAATAATGAGGGTTCGTAACAAAGCATGAAGCAGTAAACTGCTGTCGTTCACTGAAGTGAGATCAGATCAGCTGTTAAAGTAACAACCGTACAGGTGAACATTACCGACTTTCTACCCTGACTGCGAGTCATCGCAGCCTTTGACCACAGGTGGCGCTGGGTCAATGGAGGGACCGGGGAGACAGAGCCATGAATCCAGCAGCAGCACCTGGACCATTAGTAAATTATCCGACCATCTGTTGCTGCAGATCAAGCTCTGGTGCTTAAGCTACTGATTGAAGGTGTGCTTTCACCGGAGCAGACTGGGGTTTCAACACTCCAGCAAACATTCAAGGTAAAAATCAAGACTAAAAATCACTTCAGACAAACCACAGAACGAATGGTTTTCAGAGAGTTAAGTCTTCGTCCACAGGCTTTGAATAACGTTGCTGCAGCTAGGAGTTAAAGAGCTCTCCAACTTTTCCTTCTGTGAACACTACAGAGAGGAAAGAGAAAAAAAGAAAAGACACTTCCATCTGGACTCCCACTCCAACACCCATTATGTCTCAGAGAAATTATTTGTCTATTTTGTGGAAAAAAAAATCATGAGATGAAGGAAAAGAAGAAAACATTGTTCTCTCCACAAAAGTCTTTCTTCAATCACTTTTAGAAAGCTGAAAAGCTCTGGTTTTCCTCTTCTTCTCCCACAGTTGTACAACAGCAGAGGGAAAAACAGAGCAAATATGTTACTAGGGATGTCCGATATTACGTTTTGTACAGTGTTTAATTATGCCGATTGTCCAAACATTTAATTTCCTGATACTGATAATGACTAATACAATGTGCCGCTGTTTACAACAAAATTGACGTAAATGTCTCAAAATCCTATGTGTAACTCCGCCAAATTCGGCAAAATGCTGGGTTGTTATCTGATCTCCAATCTCAGAGAAAAAATTGATATTAACTTTACCGATATCACAAAATTATGGTTAATAATACCATAACACTGGCCAATAATATTGGTTGAAGAATATTATATCATCTGTATTCACAAGAGATATAAGATATTATAAGATATAAAAATCTGTTGATCGCCTCAAAACATGAAGACTTTTTATTTTACTGCTTTAAGACAAATACCATGCAGTTATTTCATCTCAACAGTAGGATATGCTGTGATCATCTAGAAAAGTGGTTCCCTTAGCAAGAAGAAAACAATTTGCGCGCCCCCCTCTCACCGAAACTAAATAACAGCATTTGTCTTTAAAATAGTTGTAGGTACACCTCTGCATAAAATTGTATCCTTGTTAACATAAAGAAACAAAAAAGAGATATAGTTCAACTTACAAGGATGTGCAATTACACTTTATTGTAGTACAGCGACAAAAAAAGCATGTTCCCAAGGTCACACGCGCCCCCCCTCAGCATCGCACCATGCTCCACCAGGGTGGCCCGCCCGACACTTTGAAAACCCATGATCTAGAACAGGGATTCTGAACCATTGGGGCCCAGCCCAAAGTTGGGACGCATGCGCCCCCTAGAGGGCTGTGAAAAAAAACCCCATTATTAAGGGCCCCAGGTCACTCGACACTGAAAAAATCTGGTCTTAAACATCCTGCGCACTGATCATGTCAGCCCTTGCTAGATCTTATTATTTTAATGTCAGGTTTAAAACTATATTGGCTCCATATAGGCTGTATTATTTCATATGTGAAGAGTAATTATCAGGTCCTCCGATAATGAAAACCTCATAATGCAATGCATGGATTTTGCAAACGATGTTGGCCCTGCAAATAGTTTCATAAATGCCTGTATGTTAAGGTTAGAGTCACTAGATGGCAGCATTGCAGCTCATTTTATTAATCTATTCTAATAATCAGGGAACTGCATGGAAAAGAATAGTGTCAGGGAGGCAGAGAGGTTTGTGCAGATAACCAAAAAAACCAATGCCTTGGTTTGATATCGGAATCTTAAATTAAGTGGGCAAATTTGCATATCTGGATTTTAGTTAACTGGACCTGTTTGCATTTAATACAGCAGTGACCTTCTGTATAGCAGTTGTTTTGGAGTACATGTCTTTTTTCACCCCAGGAAAGAGTCTGACTCTGAGGACAGAATTTGGGATGATAGGAGGAGGTAAGAGGAAGCAAGTCAGGAGGACGAAGTCATGAATATGGACAAAGAAGGAGAGTAGCATTAGCCTGGAGTGGAAAGGTCTCTGAGTGGATGTAGAGTGAGAGAATCTGGGACAGAGGAAATGAAAGGAAAATGTAAAGAGGTGTCGGTGACAGGGGGGGGGGCGCTGAAGGGTTCAGGCCAAAGTTGGAGTGTGTGTGACGATATCAAAGGCACAGAGAAGCAGAGAAAAGCTGTTAACAGCAGCTCACCGTGCAGTAATCGATTGTGAACAGTGCCACGGAGCAGAGCCAATCAGAGCGGCTCCTGGAGACAGCTGTGGGTAAGAGCACTTACACGCTGTCTGCTGCTTGATCATGGAGACGAGGACGCGGCGAGATGGAGGAAGACTGAAGGAGAACGAGGAGAGAGAAGAGGAGGAGGTTCATGGGGGGCAGTCAGGGAGAGAGGGGGAGAATAAAGGATTATAGGTACAACCTCAGTGACCTTGAACTTCTGTCATGGGCACTTCCTTTTCTTCATCTTTTAACTCATTTATCCTTCTCTGATTTAAAGGACATGTCAGTGACCTCCGGTGTGCTCTGGTGGTAAAACTATGTGATATTTTTACCTGACAAATAACACCGACGTTTAATCTGAGAATTTGGATGAGAGTAAATAAAAGATGGGTCAGCATCAAGGTAGCTAGGTTCTTGATTCATATCTCACTGCTTTTTCTGTTCATTTGTATGGTTTTTATTCAAATCAGAATGAGTTATGTTAAAATGATATAGGTTGTGGCCCTTAGCCCACATCTGACCCTCTGATCTTTCTAATCTAGCCCAAAAATCAATCACTTATATTAAAAATCACTAAAAATCACTAATCCCCGGTCTGATACAAGTGACCTGAAGAACCTGTTACAGACTCCAAACACAACAAACATCAGACACCATAGGGAGAGAGCAGCTGACGTCCTTGCTGTAAGGCAAGAACGATAACCACTCAGCCACCATGTGGCACATAAACAGTTCCACAGCAGTTCCACAGGAACTGGGCTTGAAGAGAAAAGCTATTTCACTGGACTTCCAGGTTGAAAAAATGGTTCTTCTAATTATTGGCATATTTTCACCCATCATCCTCATTATTCAGCATTTATCATCTTCACCCTAATCATCATCTTCATCACTGTCCTAAACTCCAGTTTCCTCCAACACTTAAAGGAGACAACATTCACAGCAGGGCAGTGCCAACCCCTCCGGCTTGAATCTTACCCCTCCAGCTCACATCTGAGGGGCCAATGGGATTAAAGCCTATATCCAGGTTATGAATAGATAGACAGATAGAGAGAAATACGGACGGACGGACGGACGGACGGAACGTAGCCCAGGTCCTTGTTTCCCAGTATGTGTCACTGTCAAGGAGCCAGTTAGATATATCCAGGTACAGTATTTACCTTCTGAGTCCTGATTGGACGGTCATTCAACAACAGTAGTCTGGTACAGACCTGACATCCAGACATTGTAGCACTGTTAGCATTGTGAGGTCACCAACCAAACCAGCGACCTCTTATTGTAAGGTTTGTTGTTAGCCTGGACAGTTCCAGGAATACTTCCTGCAGCTGATGTGTTTACGTAACACTGATCTTCATTTGTCTGTTCAGATGACACCAAGCACAACGTCCTCACTTTTCTCTTCCTCCTCCTGCATAAGCAGAGAGCTGCAATTGTCAGTTTCACTAGGCATGACAGAAACACAGAACTGTTAGACAAACCTGTCCACCTAAATTAGCCCTAACACTGGTATTATTATTACAGTACTATTACTACTAGTATAACTACTATGACTATTATGACTTTAATGACTACTACCACCCCAGCTGCCTCTTTGTTGTTTGTTTCAGTGAGACACTTCCTCTTCCATCATCCTCTCTACTACTCCCCCAGCTCCTGTTCTGTTAACACAGCTCATTTATTGGTCAGGGAGGGGGAACTCGATAGGGGAAGGCATCATGCAGAGTTGTAGGAACAGCCTGGAGCATTGTTGGTTCTAGGGTTCCATACCACAACCACTATGGGGGATTAAAGTCAGGTGCACAGCTCAGATGGGAACATTTCAAAATAAATTGCAGGGGTCACTCCAAACTCCTGCCCCTCTTTGCCCCCCACTGTCAGAGCAGATCATGTGCTGCAGTAAAGGTTACAACTAAGCCTGACATTTCTGCTGTAATCTCTAATCTCTCAACGCTGTGGAATAATCTTACTGTTACACAAGGATGTGATGAATGTGTGGATGGAATAAACAGTAAAAGGTCACTGATTCAAGGTAATGGTTTACCTGTGTACAGTTTGTCCCAAATGTTGTGGTCGACTGGACTGTAAAGATCAACCACATATAGTGTCCCAAAAGGTGGGTGGTCATTCTTCGAGGCACCTGATTGGCTACTGCTGCAGCCGTACAGTTCATCTACTGTATTAGAGATGGATCAGACAGAGTCGTTTTTCAACTGAGTGATTCCAGTGAACATGGTTTACACCCACAGCTCTGCAGGAGGAACTTCTCCTAAGGTCCTTCAACCCGAAATGAGTGGAATTATAACCAACTGCAGTGAAATCATCATCGACATTAGACCAGCCGTACTGACCACGCCCACTTAAACAACTGACCACGCCCGAATAGATTAGGCATCTTCTCCGTTTAGTAATTGGGGTTAACGAATGGAATAACAGGAGCAGAAAGAAGAAGAGAGACAATCTCTCGACTGGGAGAAAAGAATGGAAGCTAGAAGGTGAGTGTGACCACGGGGGGGCGACAGAGCGTGATGCTAAGACTGACAAAGGCAGGGCTGTATGCTTCTTTTACAGATATTAAAATATTAATTATAGAAATGAATTAAAATATGAAAACCTTAAAGTAAAGTGTAAGATATTTTAAATATCTGCAGTCAGCCTTCATCATCCCTGTCCAAACACAGGGGGCGGATGTCGGATGGACTAGAAACGCATTTTTAATTAACTGCTACGTAAAAATGTAAACCATTTACAGAATAGAGTTGATTTCAAGTCTTTATCAGACAGCTACAGGTTAAGAATAATTAGTTGTTTTTTTTTATTTAGTGTCTCTGAAAATTCTTCTTTGTTGTCGTTCAAAACGCAAACCAACGCAGAACCTGTTACTCCACTCTCAGTTTTACGTTTTCTTATTTTCCTCAGACCAAAAGTGAACTCAGGGAGAGTCGTTTCCAATCGTGGTGGAAACGACACAACTGATAAGAAGCTAGGATTAATTTAACAGTTCTGTTTAATAAATAGACACAAACAATAGTGTTCCTCTCCTACAGGAGCATGACCAAATATATTGTTAATTGTCCAACACCCCCCTCTGCTGTTGAAACATGGTACAAATATTCTATTGATATAAATGAAATACAGGGAAATTAAAGTTCGGATTGTCCTAGATATTACGTTTAAAACATTAAACTAAGTAAATACTGCTACTGTTTATTGACTAACGTACTGTACGGGATAGAAATAGAAACTTCAAAGGACAGGCAGCGGTGGATTAAGGAAAGAGAGAATGGCTGTGTTAAACACCTATTTCTAAAACAGAGACAAGCACAGGGTGACAGTTCCACACAGGTAGATTTTTTTCTATAATCCATGTTCAGTGCACCTCAGCGGTTGGGGGATTCAAACTGGCAGAATGAGGAATGTTTTGAAGAAATTAAGTATTTCCTGATGATTGGGAGACCACAGCTAGAATGAATAGGGGGACAGGTATGACGGTGCTGTGTCCTCTGGACAGAGAAAGGAAGACAAGGGGACCTGGTGGTGGAATCATGAGGTTCAGGAGAGTGTTCAGAGAAAGAGATTAACATATAAGAGATAGCAAAGTGACAGAACAGAGGAAAATGGACTGGAGTGGCCAAGGCCAACAAAAGGTATATCAGGAATATTTATGTCTGTTTAGACAATAAGGAAGTAGAAAAGGAGTTGTACAGATTAACAAGGCAAGGGAATCAATCATCTGGGAAGAATGTGCAGCAGGTGAGGTTGATTAAGGACAGGGACATGTTATTACCAGTGAGGAAAATGTGCTAGGAAGATGGAAGGAATACTTTGAATTATGGAAAAAAGGAAGCGTAGAAATAGGGAGCAAGAGTGTTATAAAAATAAAGTTAGAAAGCCCTGAAGAGGATGAAGAGTGGAAAGGCTGTTGATATACCAGTGGATGTATGGAACTGCTCAGGGGTAGTAGATGCAAATTTGCAAAATAAAAGCCTCTGATAGACTGCCAGGGGAGGAATTGTGGTTTTGTATGAGAAAGTCGGAAGTGGCAGAGAATTATGTTAGATTGGTGCATGACATGTATGAACAGTACAACAGTGGTGAGGTGTATTGTTGTGTAGGACATACGACTTCAAGGTAGAGGTGGGACTGCTTCAAGGGTCAGCAGAGCTTGATTTTCTTTGCTTTTGTGAGTATATAAGTATAAGTGTGTGAATGAAAGGGGGAACAGTGAGGTTACAGGGAGCAGAGGTGGTGAAGGTGTAGGAGTTTAGATAATTAGGACTAACGATTTGGAGCAGTGGTGACTGTGGAAGAGAGGTGAAGAATAGAGTATAGGCATGGTGGAACAACAAGTGTCAGAAGTGTCAGGAGTGTTAGGCGAGTGTCAGCTAAGGTAAAAAGAAAAGTTTGCAGGACAGTTGAAACCAGCCATGATGAATTTAGAGACAGGCAGAGAACGGGAAATAGAGCTGGAGCTGAGTTAAAGATGCTAAAATGCTCTTTAAGAGTGACAAGGATCAACAGTATCAGGAATGAGAATGAAATAATTACAGGGAAAACACAGACAGGAAGGCTGGGGGAAAAAGCTAGGTACAGAAGACAGGGTGAGATGGAAAATGTGGAATCACTATGGCAACTGACAAAAGGGACACGTCCAAAGGAGAAGAATACAGTAAATTGAATAATCCCAAATAAGACAAGAAAATTATAATGGAATTTTACCTATTCAATATTCAGCACCAAGTCAGACATTTGAGACAAACCTCAAAATACAGGATCATAATCTGGAACATTTTTAATTTATTTAGGAAACAGTTTTCTCAGTGAAAATGAATATTTCTGAGACCAAAGTTACTACTTCTCCTAAAAACTGAGGTTAACTTCTCAGAACCCTCTGTGTGATTCCAGCAAATTAAAATGTTGTTAGATTTTAATTATCACTGCAAAACCCAATATTGATCTTACCAATATAATGTAATTATAATAATAAAAATACATTTTAATACATTTTTTACATACATTTTTTTTATCGGTATGATCTGAAATGGCTACATAAGGCCTAACACAACATAAAAATATGTTCAGTGAAATGACAATAACTAAACTGAAATCATAGTGAAAACCAATTTGTAATAAGTCAGGGTGAACAGCGTTAAAGGCCCTCATTGCCATGGTGGAAGGCCTACTCCTGGTAACCTAGAGGAGATGGTTACTTGTTGATCCAAAAAGGTTTTTTGTTCATGCATGTCTGTAGATGCATTTGTGGGTTAACAGATGAATTTTGTGTTTGTCCCAGGCTGTAATAAGAAGCCATACTTCAATAAATGATTAAGCATGGCTGTGGTATGTTTGTTTTTAATAATGGCATCTGTTCTATTACTGTTGTTTATGAAATGTTTGATTTCCTCGAGACAACCAGAGGGGTTTGGTGAAGATTCTGTGTAGAGTTAGAGTTATTATGCTAAAAGCAGGCCAATAATTGTTGGACCAATATTATCAGACATCTTTAACCTGTTATCTTAGCACAGGTCGTTAAGAGAATGACAAATTAGGATGATCCAGTGGAGAAGGAAGTGGACTAGATCAATAAAATTACTAGTGCTCTTACATCAACCAGACACTGATGAAGTTCCTCAGTTCAGGAAAGAAACAATTTTCAAATAGTCTGTAATACTATATTAGAGATGGATCTAAAAAAAAGTCCAGTTGAATACAAATAAACCTTTTGGACTAAAAAAGAAAGTAACATTCAATGCAGACCACCAACCACTGACTAAGTTTCACAGCTGGTTCGGCCTGGAGCAGGACTCTCCGCTCCAGCCTGGAAAACAGACGCAGTGGAAACTTGACCTCAACAACTTTAGCTCATGTGCACTCATCTGGCCAAATACTCTGTAGTGAACACCTCCATCAGGCCGCTCCTCTGAGGTCACCTTCCACACGGCCGGGTCCAGGTGCAGGTAGGTTCTGGACTGAGGATGCCTTCTCTGACACCGACCCTGGGACGAACACAGAGCCTGGCTGCAGAGCGAGGTCGCGGACGTCACGTTTACCAGGTAGGAGCCCAGTGTTTGGTCCAGGTAGAGCTTGACCGCCTTACAGGTAGCCTGATGCCACAGGAGGGGGACAAGAGACACATGTTGGACATTCAAATAAAAAACAGAACAGAAATTATCCTAATACAAACCGCCTAAGCAGATGTCAAAAAGTGTCACATCTAGCCTCTGCAGACCAGCACTGGTCCATGGATCAATGTCCAGAAATTCTCTTCCATCTGTCTCTTCCATCCGTCAATATTATCCGCCCAACTGATGCAATTGGCCCAATTTTAGCATAATAATGCTGAATTTCCTCAATTGCACGTAGGGTCCTGAGACATTTACTTCAATTTTAGGGACAAACAATGCATACATTTTAATGGTTGACATGGGAATCGGAAATGCAGTGTTTGTGGACCAGATTTTATAGCTTTCACTACATAATACATAGCAGATTGGATTTCTACCACTCGTGATGTGAAGAGGGTAAGAGCGAAGAATGAGCGACAGTCACTTTGACAGAAGATACAGATTAGTCAGGCATTTTTCACTTTACAATTTAATTTAAAAAGAATTAAACACGTAATAAATCAGTTTAGTAGAAAACACATGAGAATTTATTTTTGTCAAATTGGGTTGTATTCTTTTTTCATTTAATTAAATTATTACCAAGTGGCAGCCAAGGAGACTCTACAGGAGAGAGTCAGTCGTGTTGTTGGATTTTCATCTGAAGGCTGAATGTCATAAATAGGTGCAATAAATTAAGTGACATGAAAATCTTTTTATATGGCATTTTATACATGTCTTAGGTGAAACAGTTATGCCCAGTGTGTGTCAAGGGGTGTGAACAGTAGGGTGGGGCCAGTTATTCTGCTGTGTTCAACATTCTTCTACCATGATGATCTCTGTACACTCACAGCCCAAATGCCTCTGATATTCACCCTCACGTTCAGGGGCAGAGGTAACGTGGGAGTGTGCACCAAACATCCCCCTGGTCTAGGAACGTGGGAGTTCACCCAGAAGGAGCAGGAAAAGCCAGAGAACTGTTGATATTCTTTGTGTGAACCTGGAACCTCATACCAATGTGTAAACTAACAGTTTTTAATCCCTTAGGACAAGGGATTAACTTTGAAAGATATTGTCCTGATTCCATTATACTGTACCAACCCTAATGAAATGAGCTGCAGTTCTGCCATTTAGTGACATTCACTTTCGTATATAGCCATTCATCCCAAAAAAATATTCCTTGGGCAGAATCTAAGAATCGCATTATCAAGTTATCATATAATTTCACAATATCAAGCATATGAATTAAAGCTGAGGAATTACCAAGTAAAATATCAATATTGCAAATTAAATTCCTTTGTATTTCTATTTGACCAACCTAAGACAGAGACCAAAAGTGATGAACTTTAGTATTTTATTGGTCATACCTTGGACCTGGAGAAGCTGTTGTCTCCCCACAGGACTACACCGGCAGCTCCAAGTGCTGCACTCTCTCCCACGGTGTAAATCAGATGTTCCTGGAGACACAGTTCTGTCAGGACAGCAGTCATTGGAATCAATCACTTCCAGTTTCTTCTACTCACCAAGGAGAGAAACTCCAGCGTGAAGGTGTATACAATGCGAGCATAAGGAAACACCAGCGGTGTGGAAGGAGCCACCTTGGCCACCACCCTCATAGCCTCCAGGAGGCGGTGGTGAGCATAGAGACGGACCTCTTTGCTGAGGCTGCGGAGGTTGAGGCCGAGGTACAGGTCAGGAAACAGAGCGGACGAGGTGTTCCACAGCCACAGCAACTGATCGTTCCTCTTCACCTCTTCTGCTGGACACTCTCCTGAAAAGTTTGAGCTTGGGGAATAATAGTTGTAGCAGTTAGGAAAGCCATAAAACCCCCAGTAGCCATCGGGTCGTTCTTGTTGCCCCAGCTTCAGAGTTTCTTCCATGAACTTCCTGGCTGCTGACTCAAACTCAACCCGAGCCTTGGCCTCCACCTGCGCCGTGGTCCAATCTGGGTGCAGGGCACGGACCAGGGATCTTGATGCCTCCCAGTACACTTGTTTACTGTCCCAGTTCCTCTCCCACACCGGTCTCCAGCTCTCCCAGTCCACCACGGCCAGTCCCTGAAACTCCCGGTCAGGAATGTGGTCATGGATGTCATCAGCTGCCGCTCGTAGGTGTTGATCCAAACTGGCATTCTGAGGAACTCCACCGTTGATGGCAATCTTAAAATTGGTGTACCAGGGGTAGAGGCCCAGTTTCTCGGAGTAGAAGATGGTCACATTGTCACCCATGAACGTTTGGTTCTGGTTCTGGACAATATTGAACGTCCCTAAGTCAAGGTCCACGCCATACTTAGAGAGACAGCCACCAGAGGGAGCATTCCAAACCGTAAGGAAGGGAACTTTGGAAATATAGGACGTTTGGAGCTGCAGCCCTAAGGAAAGGATGGGGAGGTTAAGAAGCAGCAGGGCAGGACAGGATTTCATCACTGTAAAAAAAGCAGGGAAACAGAAATATTGTTGAAATCAGACATCAATCAAAATGAAAATAAAGATCCTCCTTTTCCTTTGGTCTTGTCCCTTTTTCAAGGGGTTCCACACTGGATCATATTTTCAATCTTTTCCTGTTCTCTCCATTACAGTTAAAGAAAAACAAATCTGAAGTCGAATGTCAACAACTTCCACAATTTCAACTGAACTTATTCTTCAAATAGCGACGTCACTTCCGGTCCGTTACGCCAGCTCAGGACAACAAAAACATAGAGTGACGACACTACAGATGGTTTATTCGATTGATAAAGGTTCATAAAACACACCCGTTTTTCTTCTCCGACAGAAACTCCAACACTTACTGTAGACGCTGCGTGGGCGCAAAAACACAAACTGAGGAACCGGAAATGAGAAGCCACAACTTTCCGAGAGCCAATCATAAGAGGTATGCAAATTAGGGGTGTATTTAAAGAGACATGCTTAGAAAATGAAGCAGCCGTCCGAAAACCGCCTTCTGGTCTCCATGGTCGGAGGAAAGATATGTTTATAGTCGAAACCACCGTGGGAAAATTAACTATAATGGACTCTTTCACCTCCGAACGCTTCCATGTCCCTGCAAACCTCCAAGATGAAGTGAAAAATAACTCTTGGCTTAACAGTACCCTGTCATTACCAGGGGAGGGGGCTGTGAGGCTCCCGCCGCCAGAATGGTTTCTGGTTTCTATAAAGAAGAAAGATTGTTAGAGTTGTCTTTCCCTCCCTGACTAATTTCAAGCTTCATCCTTAGATAAAATTTGTCTTTATGACTGTGAACTAGTGTCACATGGTGGACGAGGTCATGGTCTTGCCTTACAACAAGAATGTAAGGCTGTGTTTTTTCTCTGTTCCAACAGCATGTAGGTGTTTAATTGATCGGTGATTCCCAACCCCTGGGACAAGGGCCAATAAAGTGCCTTGAGAGGTCATCAGGCATACTGCAGAAAATTATCCAATTTCACTTCATTGGTCCCAAAATTAATATTTATACATTGTAGGGATGACCGATACTAACTTTGCCGTTATCTGATTTAGTAAAAATTGTCCAAAGACTTCATTCTCTGATACCGATATCAATCAATGTATACCACCATTTACATCCGAAACTGGGATACAGGTCTCACAACCCGTGTGTGTGTGTGATTCCAGTAAAACTTGGCCATGCATTTTGTTATTAGATATTCATTATTGGAGTAAACACCTATATCGATCTGACTTACATCATGTAGTTATGCTAATATCAGGCCCGATTATCCCAGCTGATCGATCGGACATACTTAGTTTTTTGCAAATATGTTTTGTTGATTGTTAATGTGTGACAGGGAATGCAATTAAATTCTTTTCCACTGTAGCAGGTGAAAGCAGATTTACCATTCACGCATTTAGCAGACACTTTTGTCCAAGATGAGAATTAATTAACAACTAAGTTACATAAAGGTACTAAGGAAACAAGGGGTGACGACAGGGAAGGACCCCCTGGACAAGAAGAACATTTTAAAGCAACATAAGGCTTTGTCAGAGTATTTCAGTAGGTAGATAGTTATAAAAATTGAAGTTAAGAGAGCTGTTTAAGGGTTTTTGTAAAAGTCTTTCTTCCATTCCACTGCTGAGGCCACTGTTGTCAACTAAACAGGAGGGCATTAGTAAATGTCAGCTGGAACATTATTATATTAAATTACACGTACAGATCTATGCTGTGGCTCAAAACAAGTTTAGAAACACTGTTCTAAACTGAACGTATATTGGCCCAGCAAATGGAGAATGAGTGTGTGATAATCAAGTCTTCATAGGTTCTTAGTTGCCCAGGGAGATGTATTCTAAAAATAGTCACATCCACTGTGTAAGGTTAAGGCTGTTTAGATTACAATAGTCATCTTCATCACACAAGAAGTTCAGTAGAGGCTTTTATTTAGGAAAAAACATCAGGACAGAAGTTAAAAAGATTCAGCAATGTTGCCTCAAAGATACTGCATCAGGAGAACAACAAGCTAAGTGTTTTTCCAGCATCATTGGACCTGAAGAAAAGCCTTAGAAAAAGTTTAAAACTCAGTAGTCAGGATTTGGACATAAAAATGTCACACAAAACCGATCTTATGTTACGTTCAAATAAATAACTACCTCCATACAAAAGATATAAATGAGGTCATGATTAAAAACAATGTCAGGCACTTAAATTCTAATGTCCACATTCCCCAAGTGAACATATGCAATCTTAGGAAACTAAGAAAAAAACATGTAAACAAACTTCATTAGAAAATGTTTAAAAGTCATAATCAAACACAGCCTTTAAACTTTCCACAGTGTTTTTCCACAAAATTTCACTTTGTATCATCCATACTACAATTCAAAATAATTTCCACAGCTCTCAACCTGTATGTAGCCTTAACTAAAAAGCAGGAAACTGACCAGTAAGAACAGCCAATGGGCAGCCAAGGCCCTTGTTTGGGCCATACTCCCCTTCTGGTGCAGTGGATCTGTCTGATTGCAGCCCTGGAAGCCGCTGTAGCACTGGCACTGAAAGTCTCTCTGAAAGGCCTTCACGTCTGCCTCACTGAGCCCACCGCTCACTGTGGCTCTGCCGTTCTGCATGAAGATACTATGGGTCATGGGGTTAAGGTGCAGGTAAACATCGCTGTCTGGGTTTCTGCGGAGGCAGCGGCCGTGGGAACCACACAAGGCCTGGCTGCACAGCTCTGCTGCTGTAGTAACGTTGACAAGGTATTGACTCAGTGGACCCCGCAGATACTTGTCAAGGTCCAAACAGCTGGTCTATGGAGAGAGGAAAAAATGTCATCCATTTGTCCTTGTCACCTCTGATATTTCATCAGATATGTTTGAAAATAATTGTTTAGGGGCGTGGGGGCAGAAAAAAGTCTGCAAATAGTTTTACAGAAACACCTGGCTGGGAAGTTTTACAGAAAGAATTGAACTACTGCATAGCTGTGGTTCTAAAATGTTCTGTTTCCTGTTTGCAAAAATATAATATGTATTGATAGGTGGAGCAGAAGAAAAGTGTCAGGAATGGTCCACCAATACTATTGGCCCGATATCAGCAACCTTTTTAATATCAGAGAGTAATGACTGCAATGAGCTGGTCATGTGACGGTGGGGGGAAAAATGTTAACACTTTATCACAGGGCATTTTTATCCAGCGGAGTGAAACGCCAACAACACAGCTGTCTCTCAAAGAGTCAAAGCTACGTTAAAGAATAGCCAAGAGCTAAAGAGATCAGACAAAAATGGAGTCCAAGATGATGGTTTTACTAAATGTGTGGAGTTTCTCAAACCATACTATGTCATCAATAGTCGTATTGAAACACTGTTCAGTGTTGTCGCACGTGATAAACAACAGGATTCGTTTACATTGTGACAAAACTGAAATGCTTGTTTGCTAATTAAAGAGGGCTGTTTAGTCTTATATTCCATGGATTTCTATCACTGTGCCTTTTTATTGTCACTTGTTGTGTGTGCTGAATGAACCCGGTTTATAATGTTAATGCTTGTTTTTGGAAATGTATTCTGTCTAACACTAGACATTTCTTGTTTTCATTAAATGCTGCACAAAGAATCAAATGACTGACAAAATTGTAAAAAAAAAAAAATATATATGGCATTTTTCTATGTAAGAAATATTTATAATCATAATATAGACATCATATTTGCTTGGGTTGAGAATAAAACATAAAAAATAATTAATAGAGTTTCAACAGTGCCCCCTAAGTAGATTTTTATTTTGAACACACAACACAGTGGAAATGGCCTTGATATGGCGCAAATTCATTATCCGGCCATTGAGCTCAAGCTGACGTTTGAAGACCAAATTGTAAAACTGATTTGGTGGTGTCAAGCAGTTTGCAGGCCAATGGCTTAAAATGCTCTCAAACTACTCTGGCATCGTTGTATTATAAGTACCGCCTACTTGGTCATTTGTACCGTGTTTCACCAGGTTAACAAAGTCTTTATCCTGTGGCTGGTCGTCCAGTGGCATAAACTCCATTATTTTGCCCGTGGTGGCTTTGGACTTCCAAGTACTCATGTCAAACATACAGTAGGAGCCACCAAGGTTGCAGGTTGTGGTTGCAGAGAATCCGTGTCGTGTCTTCTTTATATTTGTATTTAAGTTCCTTATCCCAAACGTCTTAGGCATTGGTCCTCTATGGCTTAATTTTGACTTGCAACCATTAAAAACAGCGTGTTTTGGTCCATGCTGGTACACAGAAAAAAAAGTCTGATCTGTGCAAATTGAGCTATCTTTACCACATATGTGTGTTGTGACTGTAAAAATCCTAAAACTTGGAATCTAGACGGTGACTTATTGGACTGGTTGGACATAAAACCGGCATTTTTAATTGGCGGCTGATTCACCGATTAATTTCTTATATTTTTTATTAAAGATGGTTTTATAATCAAACTTGATACATTATTATAACATTTTACCTTTTTTGAAGGTTTTTGGACAGAAGGTCTGTGTTAGCACAAGGGTCAGAACCAAGGTATTAACTTCTGAACCATTTGACCTCAAAACAATTCCAGCAAATTTGACAAAATCAAACTCTGCGTTATTGGATTTTCTTTGTCAGAGTAAAAAAAAATTAACTTCCTTATATTCGATAATTATGCTTACATCGGGGCAATAATATCAAGACATCCCTGGTTAGATATAACTGATCTGAGTAAAAAAAAAAAAACATTCACATTAAAGCAAATATTACTACTTGAAAAAATATGATACATGCATCATTGTATAATATCAGCAGTTCGTATCATCACTCGTACCCCCTCTGTTCACCACATCACCCCTGTCCTCCAACAGCTACATTGGCTTCCGGTTGAGTTCCGTGTTCAGTACAAAATCCTCCTGTTCACCTTTAAGGCCATCCACAATCTTACTCCCCCATACCTGTCTGACCTCCTCCATATTCACACTCCCTCCCGCTCCCTCCGATCATCTTCCTCTACTTACCTGTCCGTTCCACCTGCCCATCTCAGCACAATGGGGGGCAGAGCATTTAGCCGCTCTGCCCCACGTCTCTGGAACTCTCTACCACCATATCTCAGGAACTTGTACTCCTTTCAACAGTTTAAATCTCACCTGAAAACTCACCTGTTTAAATCTGCTTATCTGTCATGAGCTATTTTTTATGACCCATTGTTGTTTTTATGCTTTTTATTTCTCTGTTTTATTAATACTGTATTTGCTTTTATACTGTACGGCAACCTTGAGCGTCTGGAATTATTATTAATTCAAAGAATCAATAGTTGAATATAACTTAGTATTTGCAGCTTGGTTGCTGTTTTCCTGTAAAAACAGATGTGACCAACCAGGATAATAGTAGCAGTAAAATATACATGAAACTCTGACAAATGTATTCCAAATTGTTCAGCAAAGACTTTTACCAGCTGTTTTAAGGTCACCACCATGGAACTGAAGACTACAATGGAAAAGTTTGTTCCTTGAGATACAAAAAGGTTATTAATGATTCCAACAGTTTTAACGAAAGAGAGATCAAAGAAGCTGACCTCAGCTGTGACATTCATGTGACCAAAGTCATCATCTTCAAACAGAATCCATAAGGAAAAACTAGGTTGACCAAGGGCCCCAAACAAGAAGTGTATGTCAACTCTGACTGGATGACAACAGCTGAAAGGTTTGTGATTGGCTGTGACTAAATAAACGGTCCAGTTTGTCCCGTTCATGATAGGGTGGTCACTCACAGGGCTGCTAGCATAAGCTGCATCTCCCCACAGGATGATTCCCGCTGCTCCCAAAGCCACACTCTCCCCGATGGTGGAGACCAGGTCATACTGTAGGAGTCAAACATAAATGTGCTGTTAGGTATTGCTTTAAGGGTCAGAATGCCAGTCATGAGCTACCGTATGTCATGGAATGCAGCAGATTTCTATGTTGATTTACTCAAAGAGGAAACTGTCTTTAGGGTGTTAGTGAGATTTCCAACAACAACCAACACCCATCCTGCCCATCCCACAAAAACTGGAGGAATTAGTGTCCGTCTGTGTCTGCCGCAGAACAGGAAGAGAGTGTGGATGTTGATAAGAAAAAGCTTGGTTACATGCACCAAGAGCTATACAGAAAGGACCTGGATAGAGACCCAGGTGTCAGTAAGCCACTGTTTAATACAAGGTCGTAAATGAAAAGCCCTTAACCCTGTGTCATACTGCATTTGACCACCTCAGGACAGAAACATACCAGGCATTTTACACTTCACCACAATTATGTGTGCTGACAACACTGAACATATATCAAGGATAAATGTCCAATCAAATGGTTTCTCTTGGAAGGCACCCAGAAGTAAAATTCTGAAGCACTACCTTTTGTAGCCAGCAAAGGTCTATTTCTAGATGTCTCTCTTGTGGGGATACTTATGTCTTGTCCTTGTTTCAATTATATATCTATAGAAAATTGGCGTTCCAAAGATTCTAAAGGAAGTCCACATGCTTTTTGTACTGTAGTTACTTCACTGATAATATTATCAGAATGAAACTGCAGTCATCCATTTAATTAGTGTGATAGCTGTATTTTTTTTTATTCAACCCCTGCCTGGATTAATGTTTTTAAAACAAAAACATTAATCCAGGTCTAAAACGGACCTTCCAACCTCTTATTCCCCCAATCTAAGGCCTGTTTTAGGCAGTTAAAAGACATTGACACTTAATTGTGTTAATAAGCAAAGACACAAAAAGCAGAACTGATACTCTTCCTGTGGTCACCTTTGTCAGCTGTTCCAGAGAACTGGCATAGGTGGGTCGGGTGTACACGTAGACAGGACGCGCCAAGCCATCACCCGACGAGGCCAGTCGCATTCCCTCCTTCACTCTGTTCCGGACAAACTGACGACCAGAGGGCGAGGATCGCAGCACAGTGCCCATGTAGATGGAGGGAAAGAGGGCTGTGCTCTCCATCCACAACCATTTCAGCTGCTCGTTACGAGCCACCTCTACATCAGGACAACGGCCCGTGTAGTTCTCCAATGTGCGCAAGTAGTCATGGTTGTAACAGTCAGGGAAGAGGTAGAATCCCCACAGCTGGTTGGGCCTCAGGTTCTTGGCTTGCTTCAGCGTCTCCAGCATGAACTTCCTTGCAGCCAACTCAAACTCCTGTTGGGCTACCTTTCCAATCTTATCTTCCGGCCACGTTGGGTTTTTCTGGTGCACTAGCTTACGAGAATAGCGGCGGTAAATATCTTTGGTTGCCCAGTTACGTATCCATAGGGGGCGCCACTCCTCCCAGTCAATCACCGCTAGCCCCTTTGCCTTTGGGTCTCGTATATACCGGTTCACCATCTCTGGCATTCGCTCCAGGTGCTCTGTAAGGCTAGCTACCTGCGGCAGCCCTCCGTTCACTGGTGTTTCGTCTGGCTCGAAGTAAGGGTAAAAACCAAGACGGTCCTTGTAAAATATGGTGAGGTTCTGCTTGACAAAGGCCTCATTGGGCGAGGCCACGATGTGGAACTGGTCCAGCTGAAAACGCACGTTATGCCTCGGGCCACAGTCCTCCGTTGGAGCATTCCAAATGAGGAGCAAAGGCTTCTGAGAATACAGTGGCCATTGCGTGGGTTTCAAATCCAAAGCACAGAGGCAGTTCATGAGAAGAACAATCACCAGCAGAACTTTCCAGTAACACAGAATCCAGTACAACATGTCTTCAACTGTGGCTGGACAGAAAGGACAGTCTCTGTCTGTGCTCTATAAATCACACAAGCCAGACAAATGTATTAGTTCAATGTTAGAGGAAGATACGTTCTAGCATCATTGATTTATGCATTCCTTGTCACTATGTCAAAAGTATGTTTGACTCATTAAGTTTTAAATGTCACAAGGTCATAAAAAATAACAAATAACAATAACGTTTCAGTTGCCAATTGAGGATATCTTCATTGCATTTCAGTGTTATATTGTGACAGCGACTAAGTCAGATGAACACTGTGCATTGCTAAAAAAATTGTAACAATGAACTAAGGAAATTCAACAGATCCAAAAATTTTAAGGCCTTCAGTCAGGACATGTTTATGTACATATATTTTGTGTAAATGAAATCTAGGTAATAATAATAAAAAAACTTCAATAGAAGTTAAATGGTAAAAGAAAGGAACAGATTAAAAAAAACAATATTAAGAAAACTATAAAAAATATGTATTAGGTAATGAGATCAGTTGGCCAACGCACAACTACGTGATATCGTTATAGATAAATTAAGTGTTTAAACAATAGGCAAAATAAGCTATTGGTAGATTAATATCGGGGATCCCTGTTAAAAATGCAACGGTAATGAAATAGAATCAAAGCCTCAATGTCATTTCTTTTAGAAAAGTAACAAAAATTTACTTTGTTGACAAAAATCGCCGCGTCTCTTGTTTTATGGACATAATTCCATACACTATATGTCTATATACTGTATGTATGAGATCGGACTTTTGTGACGAATTTCGACATTTGTTTTTGTGAGAAAAGAAAGGGAGAATAGTTCATTAACAACAACTACAGAGAGAAGGGGAAGAAGAGGACGGCCGCAGCGGCTCACCCAGACCACCGTACCTTGGCTGGCAGACTGAGGAAGCATTCCCGGGGAGCAGAAGCCCGTTACAACCTGCCGTGTTCCTGCGTTGCCTCACAACAAATTGGAAACTTCAGTATGGACATGTCTTCATCGGGAAAGAAAATGTGAGGAGGTGTTGTCTTCATAAAGTCTTGTTTTACGAGAGACTGAATCCTCTTTCCGCCGCCCGGTCGGCTCTAAGTAAGTTCACGATACCCCCTGCGATGTTGTCACTCGCCACTCTGCTGTTCTCAGAGCCAAATCGTTCATGGAATGTTTCATTCGCTTCATGAAAGAGGGGTGTGGGTAAAAATCCCGGATATCTCGACATATCCGTCAGTTGTTTGATGTCCCGCAGACATAGAGCAGTGTAGTGTGTTACGATCGAGATGCTAAGCTATCATAAACCGCCACTTGTTTGGTTTAAGGAGTTTTTAGTTTGTTTGTTTTTTTGTTGACCAGACACGAGTTCTTTTCTCTCCCGGTCACAGTGAGTGGAGCGGTCCAAAAGTTTGCTCTGTTATATGAGAGTAGAAATACAGAAATACTGAGTAGTTTTCATTCATGAAATACCGATACAGATCGACATATGTCCGTTTGCTCCAAAAACTGAGGTCGACGTCTCAGAACTCTTAGTGTGATTCCAGTTAAATAAAGAAAAACAATACATTGTGTTAACAATACAACACTGTGTTGTACAACACTGTGTTGTATTGTTTGTAAAGTGCCCTGAGGTAGCTGCTGCTACGATTTGGCACTATAAATAAATATAGTTGAAGTTGAAGTTAACACGTTTCATTATCGGAGGAAAAACGTAACATTGGTTTTACCGTTATCACTAATCACTAATGCTAATATCAGATTAACATTATTGGATAGCCCCAGGTACGATGCCCTCAAAGTTTCCATTGATACACTGATGAGTTATTAACACTGTATAGCATACTTGCTTAATGTAAAGTTCATTGATGAAACCAGTTCACTCAGCCCAAGGTTAACATTTTTTCTGATTTTGCCAAACACTCAATTTTCTTAAAATCGATATATGGCGCCATTTGCTCCCAACATTGAGGCTCAATTGTCCAAATTTTTTGATATTGATATATGCTGCCGTTTGCCCCCAATACTGAGGCTAAGGTATCAAGAATGCTTTGTAAGATAGTATGCAGCGGAATGAGTATAGTATTTACATCATTTGACAAAATCCAGGCTTTGCATTTAAGATTTACATTATCGGAGGAAAAACTGATATTGAGCTCACCTGTCATGTTATTATGCTAATAATATCAGTTGACGATATTATTGGACATCCCTAGCTACAATGCTCTTAAAGCTCCCAATGACAGAGGGAAATTAATGATTTCCATTATATAATGTACTGTTTTACTGTAAAGTCCATTGGTAAAACCAGTTCACATAGCTAAAAGAAATCATAGAGTATCATGAAGGATTCATCTGGTATACAGATGTCACAGCCGCCTCAGGCCTGAGATCACAGCCAAAGGCAACAACTCAACTCAACTCATCAAGTCACCAAGTACAGGAGATGCCACAGTAGGACTCTTGGTCTGTAGGCCACACACAGTCACGTAATGAACCAATCTGACATGTGATTTATTGCAGCAAGGAGCAGAAAGACTCCAGATGTTTGGGGTCTTCAGAACCTGCTCCTGCTGAAAAAGAAATGCGGTCCTGTACTTTTCTATGCAGCTACACGTGAGCTGAAGGATGCCAGAGCACATGATGAGGATGAGAGGGGGGGCTACCTGGAAGTGGGTCTACTTCCTGTGTCAGAGTCCATTCCGCTGTTTGTTCTCCCGGCCCTGCTGACTCACAACACGCTATGTCATCAACTCCTTTCTCCAGCCCTGAGTGCCACTGGAGAAAGAGAAGAAGCGTGAAGGATCAGTGTGCATGAAGCCTCTGACCTCTGCACCATTGCATCACCATAGGCCGCAGCCATCAGGATGTGAAAACAATTGCAGGGGAAATGGCAGAGGCGGCCCTCCACCTTCAGGAGACGTAACAAGCACTGAGAGCACACACAGAGGTTGAACCATGGTATCAGCAGGTGAAATGACCATATGAAGTGAACTCAACACGACTGTTTCTCTGTGGGACATTTATGATCCCTTACAGATCAGTTAATTTGGTTCTGGGCTGTTTCTATGAACACTGGTACCCAACTCCTGAGTTTGGAACTAGCACCAGTCCCTAGGTCAATTGGTGAGAGGCCACACAGGAAGAATGAACAACAGGGATTACTTCTGTATGGGTCAAGTAATAAAACATCAACAATATTTTATTACAAAATGTTATTTTGATAAATGACCAGATTCTCTAGACATTAACACATAAAACATGCGCGCCCTCACAGCTAGTTAATGAAGAGAAAAACCAAGGAGTTTTTGAAAATGAAATGTTTCTGAGCTCTGGGTCAAAGATACAAAGAGGAGACAAAAGAAGGTTGACGTCTAAGATAACTTTAACAGATAACCCACTGAAACATAGATTTATAAACA
This sequence comes from Paraplagusia blochii, assembly GCA_016785265.1. Lineage (NCBI taxonomy): Eukaryota > Metazoa > Chordata > Actinopteri > Pleuronectiformes > Cynoglossidae > Paraplagusia > Paraplagusia blochii. The sequence continues at coordinate 78,289 of JAFBJS010001954.1, forward strand.
CAGCTGGTTACCCTTAACACCCAGCCTGCGCTGCATAATACACGTAGGTGAGACCTTCAAAACAGATCCACCATCTGGAGACCAAGAGTACTGCAGTAAAACAAATCAATGTTATTGGTGCGTTGCTATATAAATTGATCCACAGTGGATTAACGTGGATTATAGGATTGAGAACAGGAATGGCCAAACTAGGCATGGGGGCCTGATGCAGCCCATCCAGCTTTTTCATCTGACTCACCAAACTTCTCAAATAATACATAGTAATTGTTTGACCCTAGAGGTGGCAGAGAGGAGGCTAAATGCATTTAGCAGGTATGCATAATTGATCAATCAAATTAAGTTGGATTTATCTTCTGTACCTTAATGAAGAAACACACAGTTGTTAGGGTTAGGGTTAGGGTCTTCTATTTTTCTATTTTTCATGTGCTGTGTAGAGTTTGACGCAGGTAGGTCAGTCAGTTTTGTTCTCCGTTGTATTTATGAAGACCTGAAAATGACATTTAACTCTACCAAAATAAGGGAGCGAGAGTGGAAAACCACCAGAGGTTGAAGTTGTCTCTCCAACTGATCAAAATTCAAAGCATGCACTCGCTCCTTTCACAGAGTCACTGATCATTCTAATTAAGATTTGTGGAAACATTGCCACGACCTCACCCTGTAAACAGGCTGCATAGATTAGGAGGAGAAGATAAGTAATGATTCGTGAACTTCATCAGCTGGTACGTCTTCTTCACACAGAGGAAACACAACTAAGCAGAACAACATCAAACACAACTGGAGAGGGAATACATCAAAGTGCGTGACCTCTGACCCTAAACACACCCAGCCACATTCCACACAATTACGGCAGAGAAATGTCTGCAGATGGACGCCCGGCCCAGTTGCTGCAGAGCCACGTCAGAGTTTCTCTGAAATATGACCAGTGCCATTAAAGTTTGATCGCGTTCCAAATGGCAGTAATTGTCAACAGTTATCAATAGATTCTTTGAGTCCTCCCAAAATGACATAAATTCTTCCTAGAGACTCTAATTATACTATCAGATTATTACTGACACTCATGAACAGAGTCGCAGCTGAAGTGAAGACTCTGGAGGGTTGACGAGCCGTGAGGAGTGATGTCAATGGTCAAGCCTGGTTGTTGCGTGATAAGAAAATTCACTTGTGAGATAGGCAGCTTTTTGGTCAAACCCTGCAGTCAGCACTAAGCCATGATAGCCACCAGGGCGCTGCTCTCGGATCAAAGGCTATAAAAAGACAGAATCTAGAGGCTTTAATGACAGCTGTGCTCAGAGTGAAGGAAAATGCTGACCACGGTAGAAGGACACGCCCCGTTCATTGAGCTTAAGATATCGTATCATGTGACAGACAGAAAAGTAGAAAGTAATTTCCAGGGAAGGGTACAGATTTTCTCACCATTCTTGGTTAATAAACTGGTAGATGATGAACGCAAATTTCTTCATGATGTTCTGGACCACATGGAGGACAGTGAAGAACATGAAGTCTGGCAAGATCAAGGCTATGTCTGGAATCGAGTTGTCTATTTACAGTAGTTATTCTCAACTTGTGGGTAACGGCCTAAAAGTGCTTTGCAGACCCTTTTTCAATTATAATGGAATAAATAATATATCTATTAAAACATATTATTTATAATAATTTAATTATATTTTTATTTATTTATGTATATAATTATGTTTTAATAAATACATTTTTTCAATGGTGGTTCTAAAAGCTACCAGGTGAGAACCACTCCGATCAGAGATTCTGTAGATTCTGTATACACACATAGATATCAATATACACATAGTAGGGGTGTGCAAATTAATTGTTTTGGATCGTTATCGACCTACACTGTGACCTACACGTTTCAAGCGTATCGGTCCAAAAAGCCCTGATCGATCGAAAGTGCAGTAAAACGGTCCGATGGTTTCGACTTTTGTCCGTGGATAGGTTTCCTGCTTCATGGCCCTGCACACAAATTGACGTTAGACATAGGCCATAGACATACATATACATCTATTCCCACATGTTTTTGGAGGTTGGGTCACTTAGGATGTGTAAACTGTGATGTGGGCTGATTGGAGTACAGGTAGTGGGTATTACTCTGTTCTGAGCAACGTGGCAGACAACACAGACGAAATTTACAGTGTTTCTCATTTAAAATTGAAGGTTTGGACATCATTTGGCTTCTTAGAGAAGGATGGACAGATAGATAAAAGCAACGCGATTTGATGCGACAATCGAATACACTGGAGGTCCAACAAACCTGACTGATGACTGAGTGACGGTGACGGTGACGGTGACGCTAGCACAGCAGGAACAACCAGTAGTCAGAGGAGCGGACAGAATAAAATACAAAAGGTTTTCCAACCACAGTTCGGCAAAGTCCGAGGCAATAAAAGAATCTATCACTCGTTATTACAAAACAATGTCCTGTGGGACAATCTGGTTACAGGAGCGCTGACTGTAGCTAAACCTTTCTAAAACTGTAGGCATGTATTTCACTAAAATAGGTACAGTGCCACCTGATCCTGATATACTTGTTAATGGAGATAAAATACAAATTGTCAATCTGTATAAATATATGGGGATAATATTAGATTCACAGCTCCCCTTTAAAAGTCATAATGACAAATTGTGTAAAAAACAATCAAATTAAATCTTGATCTTAAATCTTGCAAATGTGCAATTTAAAAGGAGATGCCAGCTGAAAAAATGTCTTGTTTAAAAAGTGTTGAAATGTATTTTCTATTGTATATGTATTTTGTGCTTTTTGCCTTTTTATATCATGGCCAGGGGACTACAGATGAAAACTAGCCTTTGGCTTATTTTTTCTTATTTAACCATGTGTTTATAAAATTGCATTTTCCCCTTTTAAATAAACTAAACTAAAAATCTGTAAAAGACTGTCCGCTGTATATAGTTGTTGGAAGCGGCATTCATTAAATAAATTTTTATTCAAGATTCAAAAGACTAATCAAACTGAACCAAATTGGATCGAACTGTATCGATCCTTTAATATTTTTTATGAATCGTTCCTGAATTGGATCATGGCCTGTGAATCGAGATATTAATCGGTTCGTTATGTGAGTGAAGATTCCCACCCCTAACACATAATGATCGCTCTCTCACTGTGTTAGTTAATTTTTATCATAGGATGAAAAAAAAAATATATATATATATATATATATATATATA
>JAFBJS010001954.1:81492-134241 GCA_016785265.1 Paraplagusia blochii
AAAAAAAAAAAAAAAATATATATATATATATATATATATATATATATGGGGAAAATGACGTGGAGTGTGGAGGCCAACTGCAGAACAGCTGAACTTGTAGTTCGGGGCTCAACTGTATGAAGATATTACACACAAACACAGCCTCAGCTGAGGCTCCATCACTTGAAAAAAATCAGACACTGGTTTCACTCCTTCCCAACAATCCATTTATTCAAGTATTTCCGTTTCTAGTTTTTCACTAGTGCTGGTCTGAGTCAGCAAACTGCAGACGTGATGACACACTGTGTGTTTATATGTATATACACAAGTCTTTGTATATGCTACAGTGTCTACCTCACACACACTCACACACACACACTCACACACGCGCGCACGCACGCACGCAAAAACATCTTGACATCAATATAAAAAAAACAAACAGAGATTAACGATGAACATGTTTGTGACCATCGCTATGTCGGTAAATAATTGTTGGTGAACAGTTGTAGTAGACTTTAACACACTGACTTCATACTAACAGTGCTTCACCCTCCTGGAGTGAGTACCAGCTTCAGATCTCACAGAGGATGATTGGAAAGTCCACATGAATACAGGGCTGCTCCAGCTTGATAATCCCCTGAAACCAAAGGAGTTGATGTCAATTAAAAACCAGATTATAAACCAGTCAGTCACTACCACAACACAATCAAAACCTGCGGAATCAGATTCTTCTGGATCCTTCTCAACTTTGACTTTTTTCTGCCGTTTTTGGTCACCACTGTCTCCTCGTAGAACTCGTGTGCAAGGTCACCGTCCTCGTCGTAGAACAGAGAACTGCCAACAGGGGAACAACATCAGTTAAATCCAAAGGATTGTCATCTTAGGGATATTGACCAGGAAGTGAGTCCTCATAATATCATAGATTTTAGATCGGGATGTTTGAGAAAATCAGACAACTGATGATATTGGACTAATGCTAGTATAATTATGTAATTTCTGTAAGAATCGCTAAAAGTTGTGATGCTTGGTTTTTGCCCCATGACAGCTGTATATTAAAATGGATGGCACTGGACGGCAAAATTGCAGCTTAATTATGAAATATTACTAAGCAGATATATAGTTGTTATTTCAATAAATGAATTATAAATGAAGTGTTTAGACAGTATTGGCGTATCAGCGGAAAGTTCATACCAAACATCCCTAATTTCTGTGTAATCAGTATTTCCACCTCAGAGTTCCTGCTGTAACTCTCTAACCAGGTCACACATTGCTTCTCTGCCTCGTCTAAAATCTGAATACATGTCCACCAAGTCCTCCCACTTATTAGAAAAGATAGAAAACTGCTGACAGCAGCAAGTGTAGTCACCCAAGAACCGTCACATTATCTGTGCAAACATAGAGAGCTGCTGAGAACCACACATGTTTAGGAAATTCTGCTGACCTTAATGGTGAGGTCACTGACAAGGAACACTGACATCCTCTGTTAGTTTCTACTGGGAACCTTTCTCTTCAGTCATTCCCACTTCCCTTCCTGTACATTCTCAGCTTTTCAGTAGAAAGTCTGTGAAGATCCTCATTCACCGAGGTCATGATATCCAGATAGTTAAGTCGTATCAAATGAACTTCTTCTTGGAGTTTACATTTCATTGTTCAACAAGGAACCTCATCAGTTCCTTTTTTATGTCAGATGGAACATTAGAAGTTCTATTTCTCTAGAACGCTCCCTTCTCAGTGACACACAAAGGAGCGCATCTGGATATTTCTTAAAATAAACAACCTTCAGAATCCCATTTTATCCATAATTTCCCTGAAGCATACTCCCAAAGGAATTCATAAAGTTCTATCTATTTATCCTTCCACTACCGAAAGATAGAAAATAGTGTGTTTTATGTGTAATTATGTGCAGCTAAGTATTAATTGATCCTCAGATCGGTGCTGGCATAGACCAACTCTTACTAAGTTGGTAAATGGGTGACCAGTCAAGACTGACCATGGTGTTCTTCAAAACTACAACACATAGATAGACAGACTGAGTGATAACACCATGTTTCTAATATTTACCTTCTTCTGGTAAAAACAAATGGTGTAGCATTTTTGGAACCTCGAAGTCGAGCCAGAGACTGTTCATTCCCGTCACCAGCTGACTCTCCACCCACTCCAGTTCCTGGGAAGGACCAGGCTCCTTTGGTTTTGGATCCACTCCCTCCCATTCTCAGAGATAAGACATAGTTAGCCTCCAGATAAAGTGTTATATTCTTTTAGTCTGGCTGGAGGTCTGATGGGTTCAAATCCTTGACAAAGCGAGATTCTGATGAAAAGTAGTGCAGAGAGAAACCACAGGGTTATGATGTCATCACATCTTCAACACTGGACTGTCTTTAACCCTCCTGTTATACAAGGGGTCATTTTGACCCTAAACTGGTTTAGTGTAACAAGCATAACAACATGTAGCATTGTTGTATAATTATTTTAAAATATGTTTCACTTGTGTTAGATCACATAAAGGTCGTCGTAACTTTTATACAGGGATGTCCGATATTAATTTATGTTGATATCCAATTTTACAGACAGACACCAATATATGCTGCTATTTGCACCCAAAACCGAGATAAACATTTCAGAACCCTATGTGTGATTCCAGTAAATTAGGCAAAACACATGGATTGTGTTATAGGATTTTCAATAGTAAAGGAAAAAATTTGATCTGATAACAAATAACTATGTTACTATGTTAATATCAGTCTAAGAATATTGTGTATTCTGTATCTTTTTCAAAGAGCTCTGCTTTGTTAAGGGCCATGACAGCAAATTAAAATGAAGATATAGACATCTAGGAGAACGATTTTCTACTTCTAAGGTTCTGTCAAAGCTTTATGATGGAACAGAGGTGAATGATGATGTTTCAGAAGAAAGATGATTATGTTGGGGAGGATCAGAACTATTAGCCGTCATTGTTAGAGGTAGAGGAGGGTGGGGCCTTGTGCAGATCCTCACCTGCTGTCAAACTCAAGACAGACAAGTCTATCTCCCACACTGGAAAATATATCCTGGTTTGTCTCCACCTCAACAGCAGAGAAGATATAGCTCTGCTGATGTCAGAAAAAAATTGTGCACTTGTAGGCACTACAGCAACTATTTATAAGAGATACTGTACGTAACGTTCAGCGTGTAGGCTTACATTTGTATCAGCAGAGGGCGGTAAAAGTAACTCCGTTCCAGGACTACATTACAATAATAATGAAATAAATGAGACCAGAGCAGAATCAGTTGACGTGGTGTTAAGGAAAACAAACTACAAAGCGAATACTGTTAGGTATTTTACAAATTATATTAATATTTAAATCCCCTTGAAGTGGGTCGAACAGCAGACCCCTCGTAGAATTAATTTACTCGTCTATTTTGGTGATAATATCCGTGCAGAAACCTTTTACGATTCAGAAAATAAACAAGGAGAATATACAATACTTTAACTCCTTATGTTATACAACAATACAAGAAGGACGGACCGGAGATGCAGAGTATAATGAGGCTAAATAGCGAGCCAGCTAACGATCGGGTCAAAACAAATAAACGACAAATCAGTCAGAGGTTGGCGTGTCCGCAAGCTATTGTCAAATAAGCTACCGTTAACATTCGTAAGAGCATGGTATTTATATGACAATATAAATATATATCGTTTTTAAACGCCAGACATTCGTGCAATGTAGATGACAAGTTAGCTTGTGCCGCTGACGCACAAACCATTAAGGCGGATATTCCAGAACAATTAGGGATTGCTTCATTACAGTGTGACCATTAGACAAAAGTAACAGAAACAACCGACTTCAGATGAGTGTCCTACCGTTACAGTACTATTTACTCCACTGTTTCCTACCATTGTTTACAACCTCCAGCTAACGACACCGACGTTAGCATCAGCTGGTCGAACACACAGCAGCAGTTTATTTAAAGGAACACCGCAGCGTAAAGGTGACTCTTCACAAAACAATCCATGTCTGTCTGACAGAATAAAGAGGCAAGCATGATTTTTGAAATAAGTGTTAAGTTTTTTCTTTGTATCTCCACGAAAATATGCAATGTCTTTGGCCATATAATATTTGGGAGTAAAGAAAGAAAAAGCAAAATTTTTACCAAGTTTACAATATTTCCAAAAATCGGGTCTCACAGCTGTGGGAATTTTCAAACAAGAATTTAAATAAATCAGGAATTTTCCTAATTGAATATTGGCCCTCAACAGAGAACTTCAACATAATTGGGGAAAATATATTGTATCATAATATTGACTAAAACGACCCGATTTATTCCCAGTCAGTTCCTCCATAAGTCACAGATAATTGGTTGGAGGCCCATTGCAAAGACTATTGACACCACACAGTTGATCCGTGGGGTTTATATGGGTTCAAGTCAGTTGTTTTTTACAATATTATGGGCTAAATATATTAGATCTACAATAGCATTTAATCTAAATAAGAATATATTCCTATCGTGGCTAGCTAGTTGCTAAGTCAGGTGCTAACTGAAAGCTATTGTTCATTTAATTATTGTAGAGGCTAGGTTATTATAGGTCATCACTCATGTGATGCTCTTCTGACTCCCTAACAGTTTTCTGGAACCACACAAGAATTGATACAGAAAGTCTTCTCCTTAACATTGCAGTTAATTTGTTCAAGAAAAAGGATAAATATCAGATTATTCACCGCTTTATTTCACCCCAGCTGCAGCAGGGACCACAGAAGTGGTAGAGCTGTTTAGCACCGGACCCATGCGAGCAATATTCCAGTCCAGTGCGAACACTCTCCTTACATTAGGATTAGGAAATATTTATTAGTAGGACCACGAACCAAAAAAAAATTAAGTTATTTTGTATGTGATTGGAATATTTCCTGAATTCTCCTGTTCAACTTCTCATGGAGTTTGCAAAAATGTGCCAGAAATATTTAGGTTGGAAATGTTTCTAAATAATGAAAGCAATAACATGAAATAAGTGTAGAACTCTTTACTGAAACAAGTGCATTTTGGGCAGTATTTTCAGGAAGCCTACAACACATAAAGAACAATAAAAGGAGTAAAGACAGAAGACAGACATGAAAGGAATGACAGTTTTCAGTAAACTTCGTTCATTCGTGATTCCAGTCAACCAGACCGATATTGACATCGTTTCATACAGTGTTCACACACACAGAACTAGTAGAAACACCAGTTGAAAAAGGACTTCACCCACAGGGGGGAGGGTGCGGAGAGGACGTGGCAGAGATTGGAGACTGGAAACAACAAAAATCTATTAGACTTTGGGATGAAAATGTGGAATGTTTTACAGGACAAGTTGACCAGATGCTACTAGGTCCAGATGAAGTCTATTTAAAAGGGACGTTTAATTAATATTTATATTGTAGTTTCAAAATGAAAAGTTGTGGACTATGTGGACAAAAAGTTCACATTTTCTTTGAATTGTAGTTAATTTGGGCTAATTCAGGACTGTATTGTCTCTTCCCTGCAAAGGAAGTTGAACCCAAGTCTCATCTGCTCATCAGTCGTCACTCCTCTCCACTCAAACTCTCAAGCACATCAGGCTCTCCAGGTGTAAGGCACTTCTCATCGCATACATTGTCACACGCACAGCCGCGCCAGCCACCCTCCCTCTCTCAGTGTCTTATGCCCCATCTCATTCGCTCGTTCACCTAAGAGGCGTTTTGCGTCGTTTAACTGGGATCTTTGGATGCACCAATGGCTGCTCGTCTACCAGAAGACGGTCCATGTCCAGAGGTGCAGGCGTCATCCCCAGCGAATAGGCATTTCAGCCGGGGGTGGAGCCTGCCAGAGCTTCCTGCATCTTAGACCGGGCACGTGCATATCGCTGCACAATCTGCTTGACATGTTCCTCCTCTTCACGCTGAAGGATACGCAGGAAGTTCTTTAGCTCTGGCATGGAGAAGGCATGCCACTGCGGGCGCACAGAAACAATAGGTTAGCGCACAGTTTGAACGTGTTGGGATCTTCAGCCAAATGTGTTTGTTGCACTTACGTTGACATCTCCAGTCTCGTTCTCTTTGAGTAGAAAACTCAGGGCTTTCTCATTGGGTCCAGCATTCAGGCGGAGACGGAGCGGCTTCTCGTCGTCAGACAGCTTCCGGACATAAACTGAAGGGGAGACAAAGAAGAATGAAAATGGAATTTGTTGAAAAAAAAAAACCAACCAGACTTTTCTCATACACAACGACATGGAGAAATCCTAACTACCCTGGTCATGACGTTCACTCCGCTCGAACAGCGCAAACTTCGCTGGGTTGTCCGCTACAGTGAACTTCTTCAGCAAAGCTTCGATGACTTCACGGGCAGAGGTGTGGGAGCTAATGTGCAGGTGCTTTGAGGCATCCTTTGGAAGGTAGAACGAGGTCCGTCGCTTCACACCTCCACCACCTTTCTTTCCGCTGCCATTTTGACTCCCTTTCTTTGGTGAGTGAACGGACACGGGGCGAGCCAACTTGAACTGCACCTTCACAAAGCCGGTGTAGGAGGCGTCTTTGTTCTGTAGACATTCAAAGTGAAACTTGGAGTGGATGTTTTTTTTCTCTTGGAAGACAGGAAATGAAGATCAACACTCACCATGTTCATGAAAAGGTTGCTGTTGATTTGCGAATTGTATTCCTTCACCTTCTGCAGAATGGCAGTGGCTGACAACTCTTGCTTGTTGACACTCTCAGTTTTCGCATCCTGTTGGAGAACGAGATACAGGGTTTAACCACAACATGTCAGTGCTGCCGCAATATGAAGATGAATCAGACACTGGACAATATTCAGTGGCCATGTCATCAGATTTAAATAGCTTGGATCTCAGACAGTTTTGTCTTTACCAGAGGGAGGCAGTAATGAGTTATGTTTACTCTGTTACATTCACAGGAGTGAGTTTTACTAATATAGAGTACTTCCAGTAGAAGTTTAAAGTCACAATACTTATTTGAGAACTGGTTGTGCAGTCTCATATGAATTATGGTCATGTGATGAGATCTCTCAGTGGTGGGATGGGTTAGCTTAGCAACGTACAAACAGACTTGCATTCAGCTGCCTCACAAATCTTACCATTTTGTTCCACTTATCTGTAACCAGTGGTGGTAGTCGTGGAGACTGTTGCCTCCAGGATCACCACCCAAATCTCACTGCACCACGTATTGGCTCATGGTGAACTTTTCTCCAAGAGGAAAAACATGGAGATCACACCACTATCACTGACTTTGGGAAAAAGAGCCACAACCTACATGTTACATAGCACAAGATAATATTTTTTTTCGTAAATAAACTTTTTTTAAGTACTTTAATTGACCTAAAGCTTATTTTATTTAAATTAATTATTTTGTTTAATTATTTTATTTATGGGAATAAGTTTCCTCTGTAAATTCTGATTAAATGCATATAAAAACAAATTAGTTCTGCATCTATTTTTCTGTTATTGTGATAAACTTCTTGTTTAGTTTACTTCCTTCTCCAAAAGAAGAAGCATCAGTTGCATCAGATTCAACTTCCTCACATGATAGCAGAAGTGACGTCAGCGCCAACCAATCCTGAGACGACTTTTAGATCCCTGCAGCTGGAGGTTGTGTGTGTGTGTGTGTGTGTGTGTGTGTGTGTGTGTGTGTGTGTGCACGCACACGCAGCTGTCTTCAGGGACTGGGATCGACAGTTCTCAGCTGCATTCCTCAACATGGTATTCACATAAAAATAGCCTTTCTCTCTCTCTTGCCGCCCAACCCCCCTCTGTATTAGCCACACATCCTGTTCAGTCAGCTGCTTCGTCAACCATAGTCATGTTTCAGTCATGCACAGTTGCCTGCAGGACATCTGCAGGCCTGTGTCCATATTACGACTGAAGACCAGGACCGAAGTGGGACATCGGTCTGTCACTTCAACTTTCTCTTCAACCAGACATTTACTGGCATCTAGAGCATTGGTTCTTAATTGGTCTGTTTTCAGGACCCACCAATGCGTCCTAAATACAAGCCGCAAACCCAGAAGGATATCAAATTTCTTTAATATACTAAATTCTATTCAGCAACTGGTGGTCTGGTAAAATAATTATTTTAAAAGTATGTGTGTATATATATTTTTTTTCTCTCTCTTATTCTTTCATTCATTCATTCTTTCACAGCAGGCCTGCAACCCACCAGCTGAGTGTCACTGGACTACCGAATTAAGATGGATGGACTTTTGATTATATAGTGGTAATCTGAGACGAATTGAGTGACTGCAGAGGTAATGTGCTACTGTTAGGATGACAATAAATCGCCAACTGTGCAGGTTGGGGTTCCAAAATGGCAAAAGTAGGAGAAACATGATGTTGACAACATGAAGAACTTCTGATTAGGAAATTGTGGAAAAAAATCTGCCTTACCAAGGTGTAAACTCACGTAATTATGAGTTGTAAATCTGAGGGGGCGCTAATGTGTCATCTAAGATGAGAGAGTTCAACTATGTGTGTTAAAACCTTTTGATAAACACAAGGTTTTAATTCATAGCTAGAGTGTTTGAATTGAAACAAGAAAGGCTAGGAAGGATACGTCCGATATGAACCAATATTCTTACATTGCCCAAACAACTAATAACATCCCCCTGCAGATATCATCTGCCATCAATTATCATTCAAGTTAAAAACAATGATGCATATTTTTGGGGGGTGGGGTGGGGGGATAATTGGACTTTTCAACTCCAAAGTTAGAAAAAAATGATGACTTGCAATTTATGAAAATCAAACCACTTTTAGTCTTAAAAATGTTTTTTGAAACCAGCCGAACCAGAACACCACTCATTTGTTAAACTTGGCAGCGGTTTTCAGCGACAGACACAATTCAAGTTTACTGATGACACGACAAACAAGACAAACCCAAAAACGTGACATCCGATATTAGCAAAACACACCCTAAACGCAGAACAGAACAGATAAGCAAGTGAAAGGAAGGACACGGGTTAATGATTAACTTCGCAGTAATACGATAAACAGTCAAAATGTTTAAATGGTGACCATCGATAGGTTTACCTCAATCTTTGTAGTGCGAAAAACATATTAACGTTAAAAAGGCAAAATAAGACGGATAAACAACTAAAAAGAACATTTTGTGGAGTGCGTACCGGCGCCCCTGGTGGCACAAAAATATAAATCACCAGGAATGTCATTCTTTAGAAGTTTCCAACGACGAATAAATACGACAGATAACATTAGAAGTTCTAATTAATATAGAAAACGCGGTTGTTGTCGTCTGTTTTTTCCACCTTCTTCTCACCTTTTGAACACCGACGTTCGGAGTGCGTGTTCTAGGGAAGAAGGAAGTCCTGGCGGTGAAGTACTGCTCCAACTCGGAGTCCGACCCCTCGTCGCTGCAGTATCCGCTGCTGGTCGAGCTTCCCCAGGTCATCTCGAAAGACGGGGTCTTGTCCGAGCTGTTGCCGTTAGCCTCGGTCTTCATCATGTCCACGACTGGACTCACTCCAAGTGCGAGTTTAGTTTAAGTAACTTTACAGAACAGACCAAAGACAGCGACCGGGACGTTCGTCGACGATCAATACAGATTAATATGAACTTTATATGGTAAAGTTAACTGTTTTCTTCGCTTTTTCTAACTACGAGTCTAAAGCGGCCGGCCACGTTTCAATAGTGAAATCAGTGTGTAAAACAGGATGTGGTCAGACCCCTGCCCTGGACGCCACTTTCCGCTCCTCCCCCTCTTCCATGTCTGGGCGGCGGTTGGCCAGACTTTAGAAAATACACAACCCCGAACAGCTCTGTCGTGATTGGACGACTACCGGAAATGCCAGAGTGTTCGGAAACAACCGCTGCTCCCGCCTTTAGGAGGGAAGCGGCGATAATAATGGCTCTGTGTGATCATAGGAACGTTATAGTAAGTGTTTTCACTCGACAACCAGGCCTTGTTCTCACAGGCAGGAGGAAAACGTTCATTAGATATATATTCCCGACTATTGGACAATTGTGACAACTTGTTCTACTACATTATGAAAAGGGATGAGTTATTCACCTCGTTTAAAATTTTGTTTCCGATTTAAAAGGGTGGATGCATATGCATCAAGTCTCCACTCTCCTTCAACCGGAACTGTAACAATGTTGTCCTTTGTCCACACAGACTTCATGATCAGTTTTTCTGACGTCATCTACACAGAGCGTGGATCTACAACATGTGCAGTTTTATTGAAGATTTAAAACACTGTTATCCGAAGAGTTAGGTTGTCAGTGACTGTACTTCAATCTGTAATGTATGAAGAACAGAATGTGAATCTCCTCAGACAAATGATTACTTATTAACTATAAATAATGAAGGATGAACAATGACTAGAGCGGCAACCCTTGAATGAGAGCCACACTATTTATGAATTCATTCATAATTATCTGATGCTCTGCCCTGAGGTTGTGTTCAGACTGAAGGTCATGTATCAAAGCCAACAACATAAAAGGATAAAAGATCCTTTTACATAGAGCATCAAAGTTTTCAAAATATCCTTTTAAAGTGTTTCTCCTGACTGAGACAATGACACATATGGACTCCTCTTTGATAAACTGGTGTTTCAGTGCACTGAAGACGTCTTCTCTCTGACAGTGGCCTTGTTCTTTTCAGCTCTTTGTTTTACCTCATCTTTATTAAAATCTGAGCAGACAGACTGGAGCCTCAAGTGAACTGGGAAGGATGTCAACTCAGATGTTTACAGTTGAATGTGTGATAAATGGCAGACTATGACCCATGGCTCAGATATGGTCCACTAGGTTTTGTAACCAGCCCACCCAATACAAGGTATATTTAATTCATTGTACATTCTACCAGTAACGTACTGAGCCACAAGCCACAACTCCTCTCGTCCAAACTTGGTGTTCTATCAAACCTAAGGTGTTCATTGGAACAGTACTTACCCCAGAGAGGTGGGCGTAAGTCAAAACCAGTACCTATTCACTCATTGGTTCGACCTGTGCTTTAACATTTTCCACTGCTGTCTGTTGTGAAAAAAGGGCCAAAGCAGAGCGAAGGCTAATGGCCTCCTGGAAAGGGTCAACATTCCTTCTGTGATACCTGATACCGAATTGCTGATATCCAGTATTATGATCATAAACCACAGGTCTGTGGATCCTTCAGATCTCTAAATATGAGCAAAGAGAATCAGAGGAATCCAAACGTACCATCCACGGGGAGCAACTGTATACAAGGATAATTCAGGCTATTCATTAAACCATAATCTTGAGTGAACTTCCACTCAGTTCTTCCCTCAACCCAACCTGTTCTGGAACCACCCATCTGACCACTATTGGGTTAATAGATCCATTATGTTTATCATCTGACTCTGCAGTTTTGTGTTTCCTATGTTCCTACATAGTTTTGTGATATCAAATTAATACACCTTATAATAACATCAGTATGATACCAGGACCTGAGAATTTACACATAAACATTACATCACCGTTAATATAGGCTAATCAAGCAACATTTAATTTCTAGAGCATTAAAAATAATTGTTCTTAGTATTAGAACGTAGTATTTTTGACATTTGACTATGCTGGTAATGATTTGTTTTGCCCCCACTAGGTTCTCGGGTTTGATGCTGGCATAGTGACATTTGACATTTGACAAGATGATTCCTAATGCTTGGGGTTTATATGGAGATCAGATGAGTCCAGTCCCAAAAAGAATGGAAACTCAGGTCCACTCAGGTAGATTACATTCTCTGTAGAAGAGGTAATCTACGGTAGATAAGTGACTGTAAGGTGGTGGCAGGTGAGAGTGTAGCCAACAGGTGAGAGTGTAGCCAAACAACATAGGATGGTAGTATTCAACCTGAAAATGCAGGTGAGAAGAAGAAAGAAGGTGAAGACAGAGCAGAAGATCAAGTGGTGGAAGTTAAGGAAAGAAGAATGTTGTGATGACTTTGGAAAAGAAGTCAGAACAGTGTTGGGCTGTGGTGGGGAATTCCCAGATGATTGGGAGAACACTGTTAGAGTGATTAGGGAGACAGCTATGAAGCTGCTAGGTGTTTCCTCTGGACAGAGAAAGGAGGACAAAGAGACTTGGTGGTGGAATGATGAGGTCCAGGAAAGTGTCCAGAGGAAGAGACTAGCAAAGGAGAGATGGGATAGTGACAGAACAGAGGAGAATAGACTGGAGTACAGAGAGAGGGCAAGGGAGGTGAAGAGGGAAGTGGCCAAGGCAAAACAAAATGCATACGAGGAGTTGTACGAGAGGTCAGACACGAAGGAAGGAGAAAAAGAGTTACACAGATTGGCAAGGCAGAGAAACCAATCTGGGAAGGATGTGCAGCAGGTGGGATTAATTAAGGACAGAGATGGAAATGTCATCACCCATGAGGAACGTGTGCTGGTAAGATGGAGGGAGTACTTTGAGGAGTTGTTAAATGAGGAAAATGATAGGGAGCGTAGGAATGAGGAGCCAGCTCCCAACAGGGAGAAGGTCGATCAGATTAGAAAGGATGAAGTTAGAAAAGCTTTGAAGAGGATGAAGAGTGGAAAGGCAGTCGGTCCCGATGACATACCAGTGGAGGTATGGGAGTGCTTGGGGGAAGAAGCAGTAAGTTTTCTCACTCGGCTCTTCAATAGAATTTTGGAGACCGACAAGATGCCTGATGAGTGGAGGAAAAGTGTTCTTGTACAAATTTACAAGAAGGGTGATGTGCAGAGCTGTAACAATTACAGAGGGGTAAAGTTGATGAGCCATAACATGAAGATTGAGGAAAGAGGTGGAGATTTTCGAACAACAGTATGGTTATATGCCGAGAAAGAGTACCACAGATGCAATATTTGCCTTGAGGATGTTGATGGAGAAGTACAGAGGGTCAGAAGGAACTTCATTGTGTTTTTGTGGATTTAGAAAAGTTCGGGTCCCAAGGGAGGAACTGTGGTTTTGTATGAGGAAGTCAGGAGTCGCTGAGAAGTGTGTCAGACTGGTGCATGATATGTATGAGAACAGCACAACGGTGGTGAGGTATGCTGTTGGAAGGACTAAGGACTTTAAGGTGGAGGTGGGACTTCATCAAGGATCTGCCCTGAGCCCCTTTTTGTTTGCTCTGGTGATGGACAGATTGACAGATGAGGTCAGACAGGAGTCTCCATGGACAATGATGTTTGCAGATGATATTGGGATCTGCAGTGAGAGCACACAGCAGCTAGAAGAGAACCTAGAAAGGTGGAGGTTTGCACTGGAGAGAAGAGGAATGAAGGTCAGTCGTAGCAAAACCGAGTACACCTGTGAATGAAAAGGGGAACAGTGGAGTGGTAAGGTTACAAGGAACAGAGGTGGAGAAGGTGGAGGAGTTCAGATACTTGGGCTCAACTGTTCAGATTAGTGGAGACTGTGGAAAAGAGGTGAAGAATAGAGTACAGGCAGGATGGAACAACTGGAGAAAGGTCTCTGGCGTGATCTGTGATAGAAGGGTGTCAGCTAAGGTGAAGGGAAAGGTTTACAGGACAGTGGTGAGACCAGCCATGATGTACAGACTAGAGACACTAGAAATAGGTAGAATACAAGAGGCAGAGCTGGAGGTGGCAGAGTTAAAGATGGTGAGATTCTCTTTGGGGGTGACAAGGATGGACAGGATCAGGAACGAGGTGATCAGGGGGACAACACAGGCAGGAAGGTTTGGAGAAAAAGCTAGAGAAGCCAGACTGAGATGGTTTGGACATGTTCAGAGGAGGGACAGGTATTATATTGGAAGAAGAATTATCCTAGAGATGGAGCTACCAGGTAAGAGACGAAGAGGAAGGCCAAAGAGTAGATTTATGCAGTGAGGGAGGACATGGAGATGGTTGGAGTTGGAGTTGAGGATGCGGAGGACAGGGTGAGATGGAAATTGTTGACTCACTGTGACCCCCCCTGAAAAATGGGATAAGCCGAAAGGAAAAGAAGAAGAAGATGAGTCCAGTCCCAAACATTTAAATTGTTCTTATGGCCTTCAACAAAGTCCGATTTCCTCCACTTAATGAATAAATACACACCACATTTTCTTTCATTTAACTCTGTTACAAATTATTTAATATTTAATAACCATGACAAAACCCATAAAAATACAAATAAAATGTTTGCATTTACCAATGTGGATCCGTTTAGTGCCTTGTTTTTTAAAAATATAATCCATTCTTCTTTTTCTTTCTTCCCAAAACCTCCACTGCTCTGTCGAACAATTTATCTTTGTGTTTCAGATAGATTTTAGATGCTTTAATGCTGAGAATGAACGTTCCACAAAGGCAGTGGACACAGGGATTGTTACAGCCAAAAATGCCAATGTGTAAAGTCGCCCCATACTCTCACTCAGACTTTCCCCTTAAAAATAAGCCATACCATACATTACAGCCAGTTCTGTTTTAAGAGAAAATCAAACAAGACTCCCGAGAGAGCTTATCCAATCACGGGACACGTATGCATTGCCTTTAAGGTAGGGTCAGCTAGATACCCCTGATGTCGTAATCTTGGCAAGGTGAGCAATGTTAACTGAACGGGCCGTTTCCATTCACTCACAGCAGGCAGAGCCCTCACTTTTATTATTTATATAAAAAAATACAATTTTATTTAAAAATATTTCTGAATAAATGTGTTTTTCTGATTATGTTTAGGCCAGCAGAGAAGGCTTTGCTGGCCCTCACGACCCACTACTGAATCTACCCAACGTCTGTTTCTCGCTGCAGTTTGTTTACTGAAGGTTCTACTGCTGCTGGCCAATTAAATCTGTAAAGTCAAAGTTTATTTATAGTTTATAGCAGTGACATATTATCAGCCTGATATTAACATGAAATATACAATCTGTAGAACAGTTATCAGTTTTTCCTCCGGTAATGACAACCAGACGACTCAGTGGCGGGGTTTCACCAAGTAATGTGTGAGCTATAATATTTTTGAGGATAAATGGCTGTACATTAAAGTGAAAGTCACTAGGTGGCAGCATTGCAGCCCATTTAATTAATCTCATGCTCATACAGTGGTTTAGACAGATAAATAAACATTACCAGACCTTTATCTGTTATCAGTTGATATGTGAATTAATGTGTTTGGACAATCCGGAAATAGTTGAATTCAGACAGTTTATACTGTAATACTGAGAATAATCTCAGTGTAAATCAGTTTTTAGTGAATTTAATGAGGTATTTTAATTGGCCAAACAAAAGGGTTCTTACCACATTGGTGTCAGTTTCAATGGTGTGCTCCAGGACGCAGGTCTGGTCAGACACTGAGCCTCCATCCCAGCTGCAGTCTAACTGGATAAGTGCCCTGCAGCGATGGTGACAGGTGAATTTACAGTCTGTGAACAGACAGACAAATCTGAGTGTCAGAGAATCAGGTGACAGTGAGGGCAGCAATGAAAAGTGGCATTTAAATGTGGCCTTTAGAGGGTTGGAACCTAGAAGGTACAATAGAGACATTCCACAGCAATTAATCCCAAAAAGTGTGCGCTGGGCACAGTTCAATGTCAAATCCCTGCTTTACCTATTAGAAGAAGAGATAATGGAGCAAGACAGTTCTTTTCATTCTTTGTTCTTCTCAAATTTTAAACCTTTTTTAGCCACTACATGTCACAAACTCCTAAAACGTCTCTTATGAAATATAATTATCTTTATATGGCTTCATCATCAACTACAATCTAAGCCTGATTTGTTGAAGGCAGTTGGTGGCCTAGTGATCAAGGAAGCTAACTTGAGTGCAAGGCCCCTGGTTCCAATTCCCCTACCAGTTACCGCTGAGGTGCCAGCTCACTACGGTTGTGGGTAAAAATAATAAATGAATAAATACAAAAAAAACAACACTGCTACACTGGCAGGAATTAAAAAAGACAAAGTTCTTCTTCAACAACTCCCATGATCTTTATTTCATGCTTTAACAAACAAATAAAATAATTACAATAAATAGTAGAATAACAGTCTACCACTCCTGTAACGCTTGAATGATAATGGTCTCCAGTCACTAGGTGGCACCAGCTTGTACAGTGTTTTGAACAGAAATAGAATTTGCAATAATATCTCAATTTGAAGGGTGTGGGTTTTGGGAGCATTATCTGCATCCAGGGTCATGTTGCTGAGTCAACGGTTGGAGGGATACCCAGACTTCCCTCAACCTCAGACTCTGTCCTCCAGCTTTTCTGGGTTAATCCAAAGTCCCAGTCCATCAGAGCAACATGGTGGGTCCAGTGTGATCTGGGTTTTCCTCTGGGTGTACGTCCGGTGGAACAGCACCCAAGCACTTCCCAGGGGAGCGAGGCATCCAAGTGGAATACAATGTAAATTCCCAAGCTACCTCAACTGACTGCTCTGGATGTGGATGAGCAGAGGCTATACTCCAAGCTCTGCCACCCTACAGCGAAAAATCATTTCGGCATGTTAACTTGGTAGAGGTGTTGATCATCTAATTGAGCCTGAGGCTTGATTGTCTGGGCCTTAAAGCCCTCGGTGGCTCTCCCAGGGCAAACATGTCCAAGATTCAGACAAAGCAATTCATGAGAGCTCTTAAGATGACAACTGTAACATTATATGATGATTTTTTTTTCTTTGTAGTTCAAGTTTAATGTTCCTATTGGAGAATAGGATAAAAGAGTGACTCTCAACAGGTGGGTTGCAGACCTGTTTTCAGTGAGTCAAAGGCCTTTAGTGTGGCAATAGAAAATGTGAAATATATATATATATTTCTAAGAATTTTCATTGCCAGAACACAGTTACTGAAGTGTCACTGAATGTTGTGAGTTTTCTTGCTTCTCAAGAGGGGGTGATGGTGGGTCCTGAAGACAGACCAGTTGAGAACCACTGATCCGAAGCTGCAAAAAGAAGGTAAAAACATAAAAAGACAACTGGTTTGCTGAGAGACCGGGGTGTAACAGTGACAACTTCTACTGATAGTTCCTGTCATTTCTCACACACAAGAGCAGAGAGCAGCAATAGAGAGTGGTCCACTCACAGAGGCAGCGCAGGCTCTGCTTGTACAGGCCCCAGATGAAGTCTCCACACAGGTCACACCATGTGGGTTGGGCGTTGCTGCAGGGCAGGAAGTTGTGTCCCTGTCCTTTCTCTTCTCTTCGCTGCGGGTATTGGGTGCTGCTCAGAACTCGGATGATGCCTACACGACTCAGCAGGTCGGGGACTTTCCCGGGGCTGATTCTCAAAGCGTTCGTTCGTTCCAGGCGAGGAGGCGAGCAGGGGAAACAAGCGTCCGGCGATGGTATCATTGACTCATCTTTGTTTGAGCACAGCTCACGCAGCTCAATAAACTCACCCCAGGACATGATGTCACTCACTCATAGCGCAGGCCAACTTCCTGAAAGACAAAAAAAGGTTTGAGCTGTTTTTAAACCTCAAAATAAAAGAGTTTTTCAGATTTTCTTTTCTAGCTTTTCTCCTCTGCGTGCTCAACCCACCACTGATCATTCTATGAAAAGATAAAAAAAAGACCCATGAGTTTCTTCCTCTTTTTCTCCTCAATCTTCAAACTGTCAACATTTCAAGTTGTTTCTTCACTTTCCTGTCACCTGCGCAATCAGCCCACTTTCTCAGACATCTAAACCACACATCTAAACAGCAGTTTCAGAACCGTAGCCTGCACTCCTGCTGGAAACTGAGGTAGAAGGCCCATGAGCAAGCTCGGTAACTTATGTAACTCAGCCCACTAAATGAGAGTTGCCAAGAAATTGATGGTTTTACTGAAACCTCGAGGTACAAGCAAGTCAATGTGCCAATACTTCACTAAGACGCTAAGAGGGCAAGCTTTGAGAGCAGCCCTTGCGCCTCACTTGTTCACTTGATGCAATTGTTGACTTCCATACAAATCTCCAATTATGTTTTGCGTTATACTTGTGATATTCCCTGTATTTTTTGCTTTATTCTTCATCTTCAATAGGGATGAGTCCTAAGAAAAAGGAGTGGCGAGAATGAAGGTGGAACTCTGAATTAAAACCAAATTTTATTTTATGTTACAGGAATTCTTATATAATTTCTAAAGTGTTTTTGTTACTCTTTAGCAACAAAAAATATTTTCCCCATTGTTATTAGCACTGAAATAGGGATTTTTCTGTTATTTTTAACAGTAATACATAACACAAATTACCTGGGCTTAGAGTTACAAGATCCATCCTGGAATAATCAGTCCAGCTTACACTCGTATCTCAATGTTCCTATTAATAGGAGTTAAGTTTCATTAATGAAAACAACACAAACTCTTGAAAGAATCTGTAAAAAGGCCCCAGAACAATACCAAAACTGACCACAAGGGTGAATCTGTAAAGTTCTTTCAACACAGCAATGTTTTAATTTGCAAAGACAACACTCTACCACAGCTCTCTCACCTCTTGTACAGAGCACAAAAACAAGGTTAAACTATGACCACTGAATTCTGACCTGACCTGTTCATAACTGAATAACTGAATTATAATTAAATATAACTAAATTATTGAACTAAACTAAGATATCTATTGGATCATTATGTAAGTATTTTTAGTATAATTAAGATTGGTCATAGATCTACAGAAGCGTATTGCTGCCACACAAAAAATGGGGCTCAGTATCACGAAATAACGTGATACGTATCATGTTATTTCGTGATGGTATCATGTTATTTTGTTATAGCAGTGGTGGGCTGTGCATTTCAACCATAGGCGGTGATGTCATAGTTTTGTGACATCAAAATAATACACTACACAATAACATTAGTATGACACAAGGACTTGAGAATCCAAACATATACTGTACATGATATTACCCTTAATAAAGGCTAATAGATAGATAGATAAATAATGCTCAGTATTTTTTACATTTAACAGTGCCGGTGGTAAAGTGGTTGACGTTTTTCATTTGTCTTGTCCCCACTAGGTGCCGGGGTTTGACAGCCCGTGTAGCGACATTTAAAAAAATCCTATGAATCGGGCACATTTGCCCACAGGGAGTCAAAGTGTGAAACCGTACGGTAGGAGGTTTGAGAAAGGTGATTCTTAATGATTAGGTTTATATGGAGATAAAATGAGTGCAGTCCCAAACATGTCAATTGTTCTTTACTTCAACAAAGTCCAATTTCTCCAACTTATGGCCCAGCCTACTTGTCACTCAGGCCCGCCCCATCCAATGAGAGGGCTGACCATGTTATAATGAGGGATAATGTTTATTATCAAACTTAGGCTATAATACTTTGGGAATCCATTTTATGGATTCTGGCTACGCGCCTGCGTATGAATAAATACACACCACTGCTATTTTTGCTATAGCAACGACACATCATCAGTAGGGTAAAACGAACCTGTCTCACGACGGTCTAAACCCAGCTCACGTTCCCTTAATTTAACTCACAAATGTTACAAATGATTTAATAACTAATAACTATGACAAAACCCATTTAAAATACAAAAACAAACAAAATGTTTGAGCTCACCAACATGGAGTCCTACCTTGTGTTAAAAACATAAAATCCATCCTTCTTTCTTTGTTCCAAAAAATTTCAATGACTCTGTCGAACAATTTATCTTTGCGTTTTCGATCCATCAGCAAGTCTGTTTCCATAGACATGGAGGCTAATGCTGAAAGCCACATCTGCGCTGTCATATTTCTGCCATACGTGTTTAGACGCTTCAATGCTGAGAATGATCGTTCAACAGAGCCAGTGGACATAGCGATGGTTACAGCCTAACATTGAATATATGTTGCCTTGTACTCTCATCCAGATTTTTTTATCACGTTATTTCGTGATAATATCCAGTTATTTTGTGATACATACAAGGCTGCAGTTAAAGTTAAGTTGTATTGTGAATTGTAAATTGTATTTGCGGCAGTGGGTCGTGAGTGCCAGCAAAGCCTTCTTTGCTGGCCTATACATGCTCTCGTTTTTTTTGTAATAAAATTGTATTGCAATCTTAAAGGATGTCGGTATTCTTTGATATTGGAATAGGAAATTAGGTGTTTGAACAATATTGGCAGAAGTTGATACCTTGCCTGCTCATGGGCCTTTTACCTCAGTTTCCACCAGGAGTGTGGTAGTTGATATTTATACTAGTTAGCCTAGATTTTGCGGTGCGTTTTGGATTCTACTAGTATTTTGAGACAGTTCCTTCGGTCTTGCTAATATCTGAATATCAATGACATTTTCATATACACATGGATAGGAAGTGACAGTCAACAGATGGCAGTATTGCAGCTCATTTAATCACATTTCACACTCCTACAGTGGTTTGTTCTCCACTTTTCAGGGGACTCTTGTGATAACCGTAGTCCCTACATATATTGATTTTCTGGTCAACAGTATTGCTGGCTCCCTTTATAATACTTATTCAATTGCCCCAACTACAAAAAAAAGCTATTACTAGAAGGAGGACGGCTCCTTGGTACACATCTGAGACCCATAAATTAAAGAAAGAAATTTCTTTTTTGTCATTGTGACGTTGTGATTCACACCACAGCAAACAATGAAATTTGGCCTCTGCATTTAACCCATCATCAAACTAGAGAGAAGATGGTGTTCAACCAGAGACAGTGACTTATTCCTGATCTGGAAAGATAGCTATAAAAAGTACCGGCAAGCTCTGTGTACTGCCAGGGCTAGGTACTACATTTCTTTAATAGAAGAGAACAAGAACAACCCTAGGTTCCTGTTCAGCACTGTAGCCTGGCTGACTCAGGGGCATAACTCCATAGAGCAGAGCATCCCAGCTCATCTCAGCAGATTTGACTTAATGTGCTATTTGTGTTATCTATTAGGGAAACGTTAAATGGCTTATGACATCAACTGCAGCTAATCTGCATTCTGATACAGTGGTGCAGGGGGTAGCTGGTAAACCACATATCTCTAACCACATTTGACCCCATAGACTTACGTCAGCTCACTGCCATTATCTCTTTGGCTAAAGGTTCTCCCTGGATTTTGGATCCTATTCCCACTAGGCTCCTTAAGGAGGTGTTCCCCTTAATTAGGTGCCAATTAAGGGGAACACCTCCTTAAGGAGCCATATTAGATATAATCAATCTATCTCTTACAATTGGCTATGTTCCCCTAAATTTTAAAGTTGCTGTCATTAAACCACTCCTTGAGAAACCCTCACTGGACCCAGAGGTCCTAGCTAATTATAGGCCCATCTCCAATTTGGTTTTTTATCTCCAAAATCCTAGAGAGGGTTGTTGCTGACCAGTTGTCTGGTTACTTAAATTGCAACAATCTATTTGAGACTTTCCAGTGAGGCTTTAGTCTTTAGGCTTTAATCATAGCACAGACTAGTATTGTTAGATCTTAGTGCAGCATTCGATACGGTGGAGTACCAGATTTTGTTGAGGAGGCTAGAAAACTTGCTCCAAAATCAGTGGCACTGCCTTAGAATGGTTTTGGTCGTACTTAACTGACCGATATCAGTTTGTTCATACCAATAACACTCAGTACCCCCACACCAGGGTCAGCCTTGGTGTCCCGCAGGGACCAGTGCTGGGTCCAATCTTGTTCACCCTTTATATGCTCCCTCTGGGTGATGCCATCAGGAAACATTCAATTGACTTCCACTGTTATGCTGATGATACTCAATTATACTTATCAATTAAGGCTGGTGAACATGATCATCTACAGCGGCTTAAATCCTGCGTAGATGACATTAAGACCTGGATGACCCGTAACTTTTTGTTACTTAATTCAGATAAGACCGAGTTTTTGGACCTAGTACTTATTTAGATAAGACCGAGTAGTTGGTCCTAGGTTCAAAACATGTAAGGGACTCTATGTCTGACGTAATAGCATCTGATGATAGTTTAACCACTGCCTCCAACACCTCTGTTAAAAACCTAGGTGTTATTTTTGACCAGGAGCTTTCTTTCAAATCACACATTAAAATGTGTCTAAGACTGCCTACTTTCATCTTTGTAACATTAGGAAAGATGCAGCTGTGAAGTTGGTCCATGCCTTTGTTACTTCTAGCCTGGACTATTTTATTTCTTTATTAGCTGGATGTTCAGCCGGTTCTCTGAGAATTCTGCAGCTTATCCAGAACACAGCAGCACGTGTTCTGACTAAAACTAGGCAGAGAGATCATATCTCCTGGGTCCTCGCCTCTCTTCATTGGTTCCCTGTTCATTTTAGAATTTAATTTAAAGTTCCTCTGCTCACTTATAAGCTCTCCATGGGCTGGCACCATCCTATATAGTGGATCTGATACAACCCTCTTCACCCACTAGAACTCTTCGTTCTCTAGGAGCTGGTCATCTTGTGGTTCCACGAATCTCTAAATCTAGATTTGGAGCCGAAGACTTCTGTTATCAGGCCCCTCTACTTTGGAACCAGCTGCCCGTTCTAGGAGGCAGATACAGTCTCTAATTTCAAAAGTAGACTTAAGGGTTTTCTTTTTGACTGCGCCCATGGTGGCGTACGGGTCCAGCCATAGACCCCATGTGGGCCCCATTGTTGACCTCTATCTCTTTCACCCTTCTATTCCTTATTCAATTTTTCTATTCTAGTATCTATTATTTGTGGTACATTTAACACCTTTTGCAGGGGACCTTGCGTCCCCAGAGTCTCTATTCTTTCCTTAGAGTCACATTGCCCTGGGCCTGACACAGGACTCAGCCTGCACATCTTTGGCCCAATTCCCCTAGCACCCTACTGTCTGATCTGGACCCTGGACTTCCGCTTTTTTTGTTGACTTAAAAGAAATTTTAGTTTTTACTTGCTCATGTTTAGTTAGCCCGCCTGTCCGTCCTGGGTGAGGATCCCCTCCACTGTTGATCGCCCTGAGGTATCTTCCTTTTTTTTCCCTTTCTGGGTTTTTGGGAGTTGTTCCTCAGCCAGTGTGAGGGTCTATAAGGGCAGGGGCTAACTCTATATATTCTTTTTTTTTCCTTGTTTTCATGCATGCTTGTTTGTAAAGTGCCTTGAGATAACAGTTGTTATGATCTGGCACTGTAAACAAACAAAAGTTGAAGTTGAACTAGCTGTCGACTTAAACCTCCACAGATGCTTAGGGCTCTACCTATTGGAGAAGGCAATATAAGTCCTCAAAAATATGCTTAACATAAATTAAAAATTATTTCTTTATTATCATTATTATTAATGTAAGTGTAATTTTATTGTTCCATCAACTGTCATAACTTTGAGGTCTTTCTTCCGGGTTCTGGTCATAAAAGTCTAGTGGCTTGTACAGTACTCAGTCCTCAACCAGGTCTGGACCACGGAATCTGGATCAGCTGGATCATCAAAACTAACTAACGAATAGTAAACGAAAAAGTTCTTAGGCGGGATTTGTCCTACCAACGATTCTGTATGACGTAACGAACGGCTCCGAACTCGTCTGCATCATAGACTTTGACGTCTGGACTCAGTGATAAAAATCAAGAGTTTCAGATCTTAATCAAGGTTGAAATCCACTCACCAGCGGCCTGCAAACCGGAGAGTAGAACGACAGCTTGGTCTCGAACCTATCCAAGATAAAAAAGCGTCCGCAGACATGTGTGACGCTCACCGGAATCAATGCAGACGAACGAGAACTTCTGTCAACGCGTCACCGCAGTAGTACGCCTTCTGGTGTCTCTGGGCATTTTTCAACTTCGCTTTGCGAAAGAAACGGAAAGTCAGTGAAGAAAGGATGTAATGAGAGCCGTGAAGACTCACTGAGAAATGCTTTCCCACAGGGGGCGCTTTTGAGTGCGGAGCTCAGATGATAGTCACCCGCACGCCCCACACCACCACCCAAATACTGCATCATATGTATAAAGACTCCCTCTGTCTGTCCAGCATTTACCGTGACTGTGGTGAAAGCTAGGGGTTCGACTCCTCCAGGGCAGGAACGACAAGAGCTGATTAGGTTCCCTGGGTCAGATCGCGGTGTATATTGGTATGTGACACTGTGTAACAATATTATATATAATATTGTATTTATATAACTGTAGTTATATAAATACAACAAAAATATTTAAATAATGTTTAATGGAATCTATTAAGTCCTGACAGGAGTCGAGGAATATGTGAGCCAAAACGTTTCAAGTCTTCCTGGAAGGAAAACATTTAATAAATAAAATTATTAAACTGTTAATCAATCCATTAACCAGAGACAGAGGAGAAACGACATGTTACATACAAGACTCAAAGGTCCGAAGTCTGAACATTCTCCTTCATCCAGGTCAGTTGTCCAGGTCTGTTCTCCATGTCCGTTGTCCAGGTCTGTAATACACGTCTGTTCTCCAGGTCTGCAAGACAGGTCCATGTCTGTTCTCCAAATAGTTTAGTTGTATTAACTTCCTCTTCATGGTCCTTCAAAGACATTTGATTCCTCCACTGAGGAACCCTATCAGTCCCAAGAAGAAGTCCAATTGCTTACAACTAAACTTTCTGGACAAAGATTAGAAATATCAAAATATCATATTTTTTACCTATAGCCAATGGAAGGCTGGACCCAAGGACTGTATTCTGCTTAACTTCTCTAGATTTCTGTGGAATCATTATATTTGTCAATAATGTGTCCTCAGCTTGTGGGTGAGAAGAAGTGAAGCTTCCGTCTTTCCAGCACTGCCATGGAGGGAGGTCCAACAGCAACAATCAGAATCAGAATACTTTTATTATCCCAAAGGAAATTACATAATGATGACATTTGAAAGGCTAGGATGAAACAACCAAATCCAAACATTATGTCTCTTCTACTTGGACGGCTTTCTTCTGTGGTAGACACAGACAAGGATGTTCTTCAGGAGCTGGGGTCCAGGTTCTGGATCTTCTCCGTTACCTCCATCATCATCTGACACTGGCTTTTGTGTTGAAGCCAGTGCTTCACCTGGCATTCCCTAAAAGAATTGATCTATATCTCATTAAAGAACTTGGAGTCAGACATTTTGTGTCAACAGTTGAGTTTTTCATGGACTCCAGTAAATTATCTCGACTTCATAAAAAAATATTTTTTGGTTATGAAAACAGAGACAAAGTTTTCTGCATGAATCCATCCAGCAGCACCAGACTCTTTGGGACATCTCATCTCCACTTATCTCATCTGTACGTACTCACAAATGTTGCAAAACTCTTAATAAAAAAAACCCCAAATCAACACCTTGTATCAGAAGGTCTTCACTAAGGGTGTCTAATATGAACTCTTATTTATTGTCCAATATAAACCTTCACTTAATTTCTGACTCAGATATCATCTGATAGCAATGTCGATACAATTTATTAATCTGTACAAACCACTGTTTGAGAAAAGGATTGAGGAGAATGAGCTGCAATGCTGCCATCTAGTGACTTTTGCTTTAAGAGACGTCTGAGTCTCCTCTGAAAGTGCGCCGCCATCAAGTGGAGATTTAATGTGTTTAAATCCACGATTCTCTTGTTATGTAGATATTTTGAAGACATCAGAACAAAATAAAACTGGTTATCTTTCAGTTGGGAATGGATCAGGAGTAGTTTTTGAGTTTATAATTTAGCATTAACAGTTAAACATTGAGACAACACCACTCTCAGAAACTGTCTGACAGCATTTGGTCTCTACAATATTTGCTTTGTGCTGCCATTAATCCAGGATTCAGGATGACCTGAACTAACACAATGGTGCAGCACTAAACCTCAGAACTGATTGGACGAGGAACACTAAGAGAGTAAGACAGAGGACCAAAGCTGAGAGAGTGAGACAAAGGACAGAGGCTGGACAAGAGTAGAGTGAAGCTCTGATGAGCAACTGTTACCAAGCCTTTGCTTTGAAAAAATTGCTTGCTCTTACATTGGAATATTTGAAACCCAGATTATGCATTATTGGGTTTTCGTTTCTGTAGATAAATCTGAAAGTGATTATTACAATTTTGGACATCCCTGGTCTCCCCTCAACCTTTTCCATCTCACCTGCAACAGTACCACTGTCCCTGGCATCTGGAGCATCGTTTTGTGGCCTCCTTCCCACATGACCCACATTTGGGTTTTTCTGGGAGTAGAGATTCCATCACTTCTAAGTTGTATGTCTGATTCAGCCTGGAGTAAAAAGCAAACACACAGTTGTTGAAAAACTGACTGATTCCTCCTCTCAGTTATTACACTGTGGTCTAACCTCTGAGCCTGGAGTCTAAGGTCGTTGTCAGATGGGTTGAAGTTCTCCTTCACTTGATACTTGGCAATTGCCTTCCACTTCCCAGAATTCGTCTGGACTATGTGGTTCCAGATCTCTGGAATCTACAGACAGGAATATTTCTATCAATATAAAAAAAACTACTCTGCATCAGTGCGTTTATGTGTGTTGAGGAACTCGCCTGCTCTAGGATAAGCCCGTTTTTCGGAGGAGCTGGGTCTGTGACAGATAGGTGAGCCAGGAACTGTTGGAGTCCCACCAGGTTGGGTAGCTGATCCACCAGGACCTCAGTCAAGAACCCTCGGAGCTGGAGAAACATTGACAACCCCATCAGTACAGTACACTGTTCCCCTGTTGCAGACAAGTTTGTTCAAGTTTTCAACATGTGTTCAGTTTTCAACATATTAAATATAAAATTTCCAAAATTTCCATTATTTCCCATTATAAAATACGTATTTTTTAACATAGGAAGAAAAAAAACCTTTGCAACACATACATACATACATACGTACATACAGGGTATTTCAAGAAAGAACCTGGGATTTGTGGATGTTGCATTAGGGTTTTGCCATTTTTCACTCCTTGCAGCACCTTCTAATGGATTAATGACAGACGGACGGACGGACGGATGGACGGAGAGACAGACAGACAGACAGACAGACAGACAGACAGGCAGGCAGGCAGGCAGGCAGGCAGGCAGGCAGGCAGGCAGGCAGGCAGGCAGGCAGACAGACAGACAGACAGACAGACAGACAGATAAATAGATAGATAGATAGATAGATAGATAGATAGATAGATCTTCTGTTTATATATTTAATTCGACCAGAAGTGGACGTGAAAAGCATAATTAGAGGAAATGTCTGAATGAAAAATGTGTTTGGAAACTGAATCTGCTTCAGGTCAGACACAGCATCTCACCTTCAGGTTTGGTTCAAAGCTGAGAAACAGAAAAAACTGTGTGAACAGTGACAGTTGATCAGGACAATGACCTCCAACCTTGAGGAGCTGATTCTTGTTGAATGTGTTGAAGTCGTATTTCCTTTGACAGTCTTCTCTGAGCAGCAGGTTGTATATAGAAATCCAAAGCTGTCCGTCCTGTTTGGTCATCTTCAAATGATCCTCATCAGGAATCTGCTGCCACCTGCTGTTAATGTATTTTTCCACCTTGCCTGCAGAGAGAAAAACATACGTAAATTAACAGGATTTCAAACATGATTGATTTTCACAGAGGTGATCGTGAGGAGATAATAGTTTGTCATAACCCATATATACTACACGAGGGCAGTAGCACGACTGAACTGCACGATTTGTGGTAAAAATGCCTGAAAATCACACTGTGTATTATATGTCCTATAATGTTATTTTGGCTGAGTTTATATCTTATCTAGTACCGCTATCAAGATCAGTAAAAGATATTGGTTTTCCTAGAACTTCTACAGTGGTTTGTACTGGAAATCAAAAAGATAATACCATGTTCCCAAGAGTTTTCCATTTCTGCTACGTAGGGAGCAGATAATAACAGAGCCACTGCTTAAATCCATCATGTAGAATGTAAATACTTGAACCACTCCCCTGATATATTGGTACCGGAAGATCAGAAGTTAAGTTTTTGGACAATATGCAAAATACGAACATTGGACTTTGTTCTACCTTCTGTACAGCGAGTCCAGGGAGAGCAGCTTATCAGCTGGACCAGCACACAGGGTATGTTGTGAATGCACAGTAAACGGTTAATGATGCTAATACTGCAAAAGAAAATGAAAATCAATGAAGCAAACACCGATTTTTCTAAGAAAATATTTGTCAGACCAACTCTTCTTGACTTTGGTTTACTGACCTAAATACTCAGTGAATCATTGCCATACCATGTGTAATGTCCAACCTTTATCCTGGACATCAAGTTAAATATAAGAATAAACATGGCCAGCACAATTTAAAGAGGATTTGACTATAGATTCCTGGCAGGAACCCACAGATGTAGCAGAATACACTACTCTCATTTTTGCAAGATGTTCTAGTCCACACCATATTATTTCCTTGTAAAAAAAACGTCATAAGAAAAAAAACGAAATCTCTGGAGTTTCCTTCAGAAATATCGATGGATTCAGCTCATCAGAATGATCCTAGGTTGTCTAAAAATAGCTTGCAAGACATGGCATTACCTGTTGGTATGGTCTGTGATGTAGCGAAGTACAGACACAGCCTTCAGTGAGATGTCAAACTCCAGGGCGGTGCAGTGATTCTGCAGCTCCTGGATCAGGAGCAAACATTTGGTTTTGGTTAGGTTTTTGGTTTTGGAGTATTATTTTAGTATTGTCATTTTTTACCTGTATTGAAGAAATGTCTGTCTTGACTGTGTGTATGTTTCTGTCTGATGCTCTGGTCTCTCCCCTGAATCCCTTGCTGGCCAACAGCGTGAGTTTACGGTGGCAGTAATCAACTAAGTCCAGAAGAACATTCTCTGCTGCCTCACAAGAGTCCTGCACCAAGGGGATGGATTTGTTTTATGACATATATACAGGTGACTAGGTTGGATCTTTGAATCACTCTGGTCTGTTGGTCTTTGTAAAAAAAAACCTCAGCCTGATGTCTCTATTTTAGATCACATGATCAGTGTTCACATGGTAAAACACAGCCATTTACACTGACCTTGTGAAACATTATGGTCTCCAGAAGGTTGATAACTGTGGCTTCATGATGAATCTATGAAGAAAGAGGGAGTATAGTATATGTTGATGATAATCATAACCATCATAATTTCTGTCCACTCACCACCATGTACAGATGGAATGTACTGTTGGGGTTGAAGTCCTGCAGTTGACATAAGACAGGGAAGACTTTGTGCTTCCACACTTCGATGAGGATCATCTCATGAATTAGGAGAGGAATCTAGAAAAGGAGGAGGAGATGGAGGCACCTTATGGTCATTGTCCTTTTTTGATACACAAGTTATATACACAAATCATAACCACAGATCGATGATCACCTTTCCATGTGAAACCAGGAGCTCCTTGATAAACTCATCGTGCATGGCCGAGGCATTCAGTATGGCCTGCATGTTCAGTTTCTCCATAAACTCATGCTGTCTGAACCACCTGACAACAGCAAGGAAAAATTGAGGGATGACCCTGAGAATACCGGACGAGGTAAAGAGGATGGGATAGTACAAAGGCTCCAATGAGACGTAGGGAAAAATCCATTCTTTTCATTTCTCTTTGTAGTTTCATGTAATCAAATATAACTGGACGGTACAATAACATAGATGAGATTATACTAAAATCAAGTTTTAAAATATAATTATGTTAGCTCAGGGTGCTACATACCATTCTGCTTCTCAGTTCCTCAGTTGAGGAGTCCAGTTGCTTACAACTAAATCCTTTTTGGATAACGGATCCACTGTTGTGTCTTCGTGCAATGACAATAAGGGTAATCTAAGTCTAAGTCCAAGTTATTTTCTTTCTTTTATTGGACCTATTGATTAACCATGCTAACAAAGTCAGGACTTCAATCAACGGACTGAACAAAAAAGAATGACCAAATATGTCTGTGTAGATTCTCCGTCATCCTGGTAATTCAATCCAAAATTAGTCACTTCAAGAGCAACTGGACATAGTAGGTTTCTTGAAGACGTTTAATCTCTCATCCAGGAGCCTTGCTATTTTCAGGTGGTTCAGACAGCATGCGTTTATGAAGAAACTGAACATGCAGGCCATACTAAACGCCTCGGTCATTTCACCACTCATCCAGGAGGCCTCGATGAGAGGTAAAACGTCTTCAAGAAACCTACTATGTCCAGTTGCTCTCGAAGTAACTGACCAAATATCGAGCTACCCACCCTAGATTATCTTTTAAGATATATAATAATTTACAACAATAAAGCGTTTTATTTTTCAAAACACCACTCGTCATTCCCCCGTGTTGTGGTGGTTGTGGTTACCTGGAAGAGCCGACTTCCTTCAGCAGGAAAGTTTCCAGATTTTGAACATAGGCTTCGGCCTCCGCGGGCAGGATCACAGTCGACTCCATGATGTTGAAGAAACTCTACGGTCAACAATTACACGGAACAGCCCAAATTCCGAATTGTCTGATTAACTGACTGTCGCACTGTTAACACTCAAGTTGCCATAGTTACACCACACATCACTCACAGGAAGTGACGATTCTGTCTCCCACCGCCCGGATGCTCTGCTACGGAGCCGTTTTACCCGATAGCTCTAAATACAAATACGTCCGTTGTATTTTGCGACATTTCCCCCTTTATCTTACTGTGTTAGTTCAACTTTGTACAAAGCCAATTTTTATGTTTTTTAAAACAAAAATATTTTCTGAGGAATTCTTATTTTACAAGTGTTTGATAAGTTTGTTACGTATTATTTTGGGGTATAATAGTTATTTATTCACATCACAATTAAAGCATGTATTCAGTTAGGAATTCTATTTTTGTAAGATATTTCGTTGTCACTCTTCTTTACATCTACTATTCTTGGTTCTTCAGTTTTCCCTGTATATCTACAGCAATTCTCATTAAGAATTAAAAGGTCAATAACTGTGGTACTGCTTCTCTATACAATAGGTAATATTTAACTTCGTTTTACTACTAATATACACATACTAACCAGTGCCCCTTTGAACCAGAAATAAGAAAAGTTAACAACAGGTCCAGAGTGTGTTTTCAAACAATGACTCAATGTGAGAACGCTCTGAGAAACTGATCAGGGTTGAGTTTAACCAGTGTTGAAGATGTATTAGGCGGATTTAGATCTGTTTTTAACCACAATGATTTTAGAGATCAAACATCTGCTTTTGATCTGATGGAGGTAAACAAAGAACAGGAGGAAATCGACTTTGATCACTGATATAAAAGTCAATAGAATAGAAAACAGTAGAAGTAGAAGACAGAATAGATAGAAGATAGAATAGAACCAGAGATAAAAATCGCATATACAGTATGTGCCATCCTGGATGAGCTAAACTTCCTGAGACACTTGTGTGGGTTGGAGACTCTGTCTCATGCTACCACGAGAGCGAAAGCACCGCCAGCATTCAAAAGTGACCAAATCATCAGCCAAAAAGCATCTACCCCTTATTGGGTGTGTCTTTCCAATTGCCTAGAATTTACACTTGTTGTCTATTGCATTGGCACAACAGCATGTGAAATTGATTGTCAAACAGTGTTGCTTTCCAAGTGGAGAGTTCGATTTCACTGAAGTGTAGTTGGCTTGTAGTTACATGATGTTTAATTGTTCTCTTTCTTTAACAGTGTATATACATACAGACATATATATGTCTATATTTATATCTATAAATATATGTATTTTTATATCTGTATATATAGATATATATTTGGCTTATATTTATATATATCTATATATACATTTATATATGTAAGTTTATCTGCTACTCTTTTTGGGCTTGTCCCTTGTTTACGAGTTGCCACAGCAAGCGTCTTTCATCACACTCTGTCCTCTGTATCTCCTGCCCTAACTCTTACTACCTGCATGTGTCGATGCAGATTCTCAGTCATTCAGGTCATGGTCAAGATTTAAGAGTTTAGTTAGGCAACTGGACATTCAGTTCTTTGGAAAACATTTCACCTCTCATCCAAGAGGCTTCTTCAGTTCTGCATGTGGTTCCTCAGCGCATCCATAAATCTCTTTGTCCATATTCTTTTATCCTACCTGGTAGCTCCATCTCTAGCATTCTTTGACTAATATATCCACCATCTTTCCTCTGAACATGTCCAAGTTATCTAATTCTTGCTTCTCTACCTTTTCTTTTTTTCAAACCTTCCTGTCGGTGTTGTACCTCTGATGACTTTCTTCCTGATCTTGTTAACCCTTCCTTTTACTTTGGCTGATATTCACAGATCACTCCAGACATTTTCTCCAGCTGTTCCAACCATACTCTATATTCCACCTCTAATCAACGTCACCATTCCACTGTTCTTCCATTGACACATGTATACTCTGTTTTACTACAATTCATTCCATTTCTTTTAGGTGCAGACCTCTTTAGGTTCTCTTCTAGCTGCTGCCAATTGTGTCACCTGAGATGACAACGTCATCTGCAAACCAAGTGTCCATGGAGATAAACTTTTTAAACCTTCATAGATATAATGCCCACAAATGTTTGATATTAAATAAAAATCTTTTTTATTAATCTATATAAAACTTGTCCAAATAAAGGAAGTTATCTTTGGCTGTGAGAGCACTGCATCATCCACCTCAGTGCTGCTGTGTACATCAAAGGGCTGAGTCTCCGTCTTTGTTCATTTCCAGCATACCACTATGCTTGGGTCATTCTCCAACCGTTCATCCAGCTCCTGGTAACTGATGCCTGTGAAGTCATCACAGATTTCATTAGATCAGTCATCCGCGTTTATTGGTCAAACAGACTGCATTGCTACTGATGGGCCAGCAGTGGAGTGAACACTTGCCTGTTTTGCAGCAGATCTCATCGTAGCTGTGGAGACCAGTGAAAAGCCGGGGTGGACGACTTCGTTCTTCTCGGACCACCTTTACTGGAAACTTCTGGAGCCGTCGGATGAGAGATTTCATGAGTCCGAACTGGATCAGCCTCCTGACACACAACACAACACTACACATGACTAGAACACACACACACATCAGTCAGCTTGACAGTTTGGAGGAAGTGCTGCCGAAGATCTGACCTCTCGTCGACTCTTTGAAGCTGTAGTGCATAGCGGGAACAAAGGTCCCGCACCGTGGTACCTGGACTCAAACCACAGTAGAGCTGGAACACGTCCCGCAGACTAGGTCCTTTACGACCTGACACCAGGTCGAAAACAACAATGGTAAAACACACATTACGAATCGATCAGAACCTCTGTGTTAGTCGAATTAAAAAATAAAAAAATTCACCCTGTTTTGTGACGTAGCTCAAACATTCCGCCTGAAGACACTTATCATCCACCAGGCTCTGGACTTTAGGAGTGGTACAGTACACATTGGAGTACTTAGGAGTACCAGGTTGATGGAGAATTCGGTCCAAAAAAAAAGAAATACAGAAATACTTAGAGGAAATTTGTTAAAACCTTTAACACTCTCTTTTTTTCCTTTGCTCTTGTCCCTTTTTCAGGGATTTCCCCAGTAAATCGGCCTTTTTCATCTGCCCCGTTCTCTCGATCTTCTCTTACGCCAACTACCATCATGTCCTCCCTGACTGCATCCATCAATCTCTTTGTTCTTCATCTTTGTCTCCTACTTGGCCATTACATCTCTA
Source organism: Paraplagusia blochii (assembly GCA_016785265.1). Taxonomy (NCBI): domain Eukaryota; kingdom Metazoa; phylum Chordata; class Actinopteri; order Pleuronectiformes; family Cynoglossidae; genus Paraplagusia; species Paraplagusia blochii. The sequence goes on from JAFBJS010001954.1 coordinate 114,733, forward strand.
GCCTTCTAAATATCTCCACTGTCCTTGTTCTGAATATGTTTAGAGAAAGAGAAGCTAGAGAAAATCATCTTGTGAGAGAGAAGCAAGTTTAAGATGGTTCTCTCTAGCTTCTCTTTCTCCAAACCCTGCTGTCTGTTATCGCTCTAATGATCTCAATCCTGATCCTGTCCATCCTTGTCACTTCTTAAATATCATCATCTTTAACTCTTGCCATCTCCAGCGCCTCCTGTCTTTTACCTCTGATAGTGTCTTTAAACCAGCCATCCCCAAACTGTTCCAGAAAAGGTAGCTGCGTCTGCTAGTTCTTGTTTAATCCAACCCAAAGCACACAGTCTGACCAATCGGTTGTCTGATGACTGAGATCACCTCATTAAACCTGTCAACTCAGGTGTGGTACTGCTTCTCGCAACCATCCTGTAAACGTTTCCCTTAGCTGACAGTCTTCTATCACAGACCACCCCTGAATCTTTTCTCTAGCTGTTCCATACCGCCACCACTCTACTCTTACCTCTCTGGGAATCCTCAGTAACCTAAACTCCTGCTCCTTCCTCTCCTCTGCTCACTGTTATCTCAATGTCCCTCTGCTCTAAATCTGCAAATACACAATGCCCTTCTGACACTCTCCGTACTTCTCCATCCATGGTACACTTTGTAAACCTCCTGCCTCAACCTGGCTTCAACTACTCTAAAAGGTCATAAATGTTATCCATCAATATTCGTTACAACTCTACATAACTCCTCTTATAAATTGGCACCAGAATGAATGAATGATTAAAAAAAAATCAGATGTTCACAAAAAATGGAGGGCAACAAGTAGGATCAAGAAAGTGACATCATACCTGAAATATTGACACCAATGTCACAACACCGTAGTATCTGAAAGGAAGACGACAACGACAATGAGCGTTCCAATTTGTAATCCTGATTAATCCACTGCTACCCTGTCAATAAAGTGAATGGACTGTGCAAGGACACAATGTGGCCCATTTGGCTTTATATTCTGGCCAACTTGGCCCAATTGTGTTGTTCAATTTAAATTATCATTATACTTCTAAACTTCCAATTTTGGCATTTTATGTGTGTGTCGATCTAATAGAGCATACCTCTAGACCAGTGGTGTGCCGTGCATTTTAACTGAAGGCCTTCAGTGACGTCATAGTTTTGTGACCTCAAATTAAAATGTCTCATGATAACACCAGGTGTCGATGACACCAGGATTTGAGAATTCACATATATACATATTATATCACCCTTAATATAGGCTTACACTTAATTTCCAGAGCATTTAAAATAAATTATTAGTTAGTAATTTTTATTCCAGGTGTAGCAGCATTTTAAAAAATCCTATGATTGAGATTTTTGATCTAAAGAAAATCAAGGAAAATCAGTGGGACTTCTCCCTTCAAAATCAGCCATGCAATACATTATAGTCAGTCCTGCTTTTAGTCAAACAAGATGACATTGTCAGACCCCAGCCTTCAATGTAGTGCCAGCTAGAATGCTTTGGGGTCACAATCTCGCAAGATGATTGTTCTGAGCGTTATAAACTGAACGGGTTGTGTCCACTCACATACAGCTGGCCTTGCCCTAACTTTTGACTCTGAAGGCTCGGGCAGATTTCATGGAACCAGACAACACTAGCTAGCTAAAATATAATTCGATGAACAACTTTTTAAATGTATGAACTCTTTTTATGTTAATAAAAATACTCTTTTTTTTAATAATTAACCAATAATAAATAACACTTTAATGCACTTTTTTTCTTAAAATAAATATGTTTTCTAAGTATGTTTAGGCCAGCAGAGAAGGCTTTGCTGGCCCCGGCAGGCCACCACTGCTCTAGACGTCTTCTCTAAAGGAAGAACTCACTTTTGGTAACAGCAGCACCCATCTCTTGCAGCTCACCGTCAAAATTATACAGAATTATGTAGGACACTTAAGCAAGAAGAAAGTTTTGTGTTGTGTGGGACAATGTTGATCTCATATTCCGTTAGAAAAACTTTTTTTTATAAAAATGTGTCTTTAGTTTCAAAAACTTCAATTACAACAAAAATCAAACTGTTAGTCCAAACATACATACATGAGGTTCTGCACTGCAATGCGAACAAGATTAAGTTCAACGTCAGCTTCAGCTGCAATCTTCTGGATGTGTCTAAATCCATCAATTAGGGGCATGATCTAGAACAGAGTGCAATAGTGCAGTCTTAATTGCACTGACCTGTAGTAGCTTCTCTGGGTTTCCAGAAATGCACAAACCTGCTGAGTGGTGAGATCCCATTGAGGTTTGACAAAATGGTCTTTACACTGGATAAAGACAGGGACATCATATTCCTGGACGACGGGCGGGTCCCTTCGAACTTCAATTATTTTCAGGTGAAAAGTGTTCGACTCATCTACGGGGGGGTGGGGCGGAGCAGAACATCAGACAAGACAAAAAAAAAAGTCAACACTGCTGTCAAAAAACAATCTGTTTAGTTCTGAAAGTCTTTCAAAGTATCTATATTTTTGTGGATAACAAAAAATTTGATTTGATTGAACTTTTATAATTTCAGAAGGAGTCACATGGAAAATACTCATACCAATAGGTAAAGTACAGGCTCCAGTGGCATTCAAATCCTCCATTAAGGTTGACATGATGGGTAAAAGTTTCTGCTTGCTCTCCTCATTGAAAATGAAGCCACTCTCTACCTGTGACAAGAGACAGAAAAAACAAATTTAAATTTTGTTGAAAATTGTTGTGATCTGTTCATGTTTTCTCTTCTCTTAGTTTTCTGTGAACACTGAATCTGGAACAACCAAAGGTCAATATCATTAACAGGTGAAATTAAATTAAATCTATAAAACTCAATTCAGAAGGATTTCTTTATTATTCCGTCTCATTTTCTCTAGCCTTTCCAATTCCTTTGAAAAGTAAAACTTTTTGTCACAGACCAATAACAAGAAAAAAAACTATGTGGCATGACATAGACCAGTGATTCTTAATTGGTGGTTCATGACCTACTGGTGGTGGTTTTTGTCATTAAGGGCTGATGGTGGGCCTATTTGAGTGTATAGCATACACCATGGTAGGTCCATTTGAGTGTAAAGCATACACCACTAATTCTACAAATCCAAATTTTAAACAGGGTCATCATACTGAGGGGCCAACGCTAGTACAGATTTAGTATGATTTTACTGCAGGCCAGATTTGGCTCTAATTGGCAAAAATGGTTTAGTTGTAAGCAACTGGACTTTCTCTTGAAGTTTAACTCCAAGAAGAAGTCCAGTTGTTTACAACTAAATCCTTTTTGGGATATCATCACCTGGATGTATGAGAATCTTCACAGACATATCATATATGAATGTTATTTTTTGTTACCTCTAGTGTGGTCAGGTATCCTGACAGCTTTTTGACAATCGGTTCCAGGGCACAGGTGTTGGTCTGGGCATCACAGACAAAACCCAGGTTGAACAGGAGAGCATTTCTGCTGTATTTCTTATGTTCAATACATACTGGACAGCCAATTAGCTTCTTTCCCATAGCAGTGCTACAACACAAACACAATGATGAGTAACACGGAATTCTGCCGTAAGAACAAACTCATGTGAATCACATACACTGTTATCAGTTTGTTCTGCAGCTCTGGTTTGGTGATGATATAAACCTGAACAGTGTCAAAGAGTTCTCGGGAAATGTATTCCTCTGGAACCTGTGGGAAAATTAGAAATTTGGAACCATGCAAATCCAACTACAGCAAGTCATTCATTCATAACCCATCAATTGTTTGATAAATGAATTTCTCTTAAATGAAACATACATATGTCATAATTAGGGATGTCCAATATTAACTTTTGCCAATATACGATACTGCCCAATTGCCCAATTTCCAATACTGATGTATGCAGGGTAGTTATTGTGATGTCCGACGAAAGGCATACTAAAATAACAGTCTGTGTACAAAAAACACTTCTTTAATATAAGTTATAGAAAGGTGTCATATTTATTTTTTTAAAATTTGGCTGAAACAAATTGCCACTTGCAAAAAATCATCAACATTATGAACTGGGCTCATTCAGCCCTCGCAACAACAAGCAAATGTCCGAGAAATACTTACGTATACGATTAGACATGACATAGCATGGCTCGAGAAACTCCACACGATTAGAGAATCTAGCGTGATGAACATGAGAGAATTGCTGATTATCCAGCACGACGTACTCCATGATTTTTGTCTGATCGCGTTTGCTCCTTGGGTTTTCTCTTTCGTATTTCACTTGGCCTCTTTGAGAGACAGTTGCGCTGTTGTTGTTTTTTTCAGCGAGTCCATTCGTAATTGTTTTGCATTTCTTCGCTGCAAAGTAATGAGGTGTCGTGATAACTACGTCTCGTGATAAAGTATTAAAAACTTGCCCCACGCCCTGGCATGACATGAACCTTAAAGTCATTACGAACTGCATTTATGTTGCCCGAAAATTTCCAGACCACGGACATTTACAGTAGTGTAGCATCGAGCATTGTTGTTGTGCATTCAGGTGCGGTTGATGACATAATTTATCACGCGCCGGGGGAGGCAGGACCCTCTGAGGGGGTTCAGCGTATTTGCCGAGACATGGGCTTTGCAGCGTTGGATAAATTGGATAAGCCGATTTCGGCTCGTTCCGATTATAATAATGATGCACACATCGGACACCCCTAGCAATAATGAAAAATAAATTTAGATTAGATGTGTCGTGATTGAACAAAATATTGAAAATTCTTATGAAAGAGCTCTTATAACCTGAATTATGCAGTTAACCAATGGTTTAAATGATAAAACCAACTCAAGGACTTACCTGATATGTAATTTTTGGACCCAGCGTCGGATGAAACTCACTGAAAAATATGCACTCGATTCGAGTGGTCATGTTTGAAACAGGACAAAAAACATACAGCTGTTTTCCTGGTGCAAATTCGAGAGCTAACTCTAAAGCTAAAACTAATGCTAACTGTCTCTGTAGAGAAGATTATATTACTTATATTCTATTATTTGAGCAGCGTGAGGACGCTGGCGCGTGCTTGATCGCCGCTTCTCTTTTCGGTACAATCTTTAGCTTCATAAACAACAATAAAGTTACTTTGACAAAAGAAAAAACGTTAAAATGACTCTGTCCTTGGACCCTAGTAGGGACTACAACCACTCGTCGACAACTTCCGAACGCCGGTTAGCCTCAGACACCAAACAACACCACCAGCAGGTTCGATGCTGACGTACTCCGCCTCACAACTACTGAGGCTCAACAACTTCGACGTTCTTGCATGCATTGAAGCCATTAGACAGCGTGAACTTCTACGTTGACATCGTTACATCCATATGAGTGTCAGTAAAAAGTTTGTTAAATTCTAACACTAGCCCGCGTCAATTCCCACCATCTGAACTCCAGCCGACCGCGTCGCTTGCTGGCGACGTCATAAGAACGCCGACGTACCAGGGACTTGTAGTCTCAACTACAAGACTACCCTGGTAGAGGGCAAACCTCGAGTTGACCACACTGTGCTGCGGAGTACAGAACCGGTCACCATCAACACCTTCAACATTGAATTGTTTATCATACAAGCACTCAACGGGAAGTCTGAACTTGTAAATGACCACATTCTGAAAGACACATTGATTTAATGTGCATAGTTGAAACATGGCACAAACCCAGAGAGAACCTGTACCTCAGGCAGAGGTGGTGGCTATAATATGTCAGTGGGAACGATGGCCTTGAAACAACAACAGCAGTTCAGGTAGAACAATGAGAAAACTACAGAATATTGCACTGATGCTGATGCACACATGCTTGTGTGAATGTGTGAAAATGTGTGTAAACAAAAGATTTTTCATAATGAAATATGAAAACAATAACAATTGAGATTGTGACTACTCAACAGCATTGACTACCACTTATGGTACTAACACTACTAGCATCAACCTCCCTACTTTCATGTGTATGTATACTACTAACCTTACCTACTAACATCCATTGTTCACTGTTATAGTTGTACATACAGTACCTCTGTCTGTCTGTCTGTCTGTCTGTCCGTCCGTCCGTCCGTCCGTCCGTCCGTCTATCTGTCTATCTTAATTGGCCAATCAGACAACAATGTATTGCACTTTGCAGTGAGAGCCACTAGTAAAACCAGTGCTATAATATGTCAGTGTGAAAGATGGCCTTGAAACAACAACAGCAGTTCAGGTAGAACAATGAGAAAACTGCAGAATATTGCACTGATGCTGATGCACACCATGCTTGTGGGAATGTGTGTTAAATGTGTGTAAACAAAAGATTTTTCAGAGTTTGTAACTTTTGGAGAGATCTGGAGAAAGGTAGGCTTTTTAAATTCTCCATGACAATGTAACCCTCATTGATGATAATGTGTATCCACAGTCAAAACAGTCAGCACAGCAACAGAGACCTATTGTCAGGTGACATCTGTGTCAGAAGCCTATATGGGGAAAACAGAAAAAAACAGGTTGGTCAAAAAAGTTAAATACCAACTGAAGTTTCAACTGTCTAGTTATGTTCTCACTAATAGAATTCCAGATTGAGTTTCAACAATCATTAAAACATTTTCCTTAAAGGAATTATCACATAATTTGCTGTACTCAATGGTTTGTCTGAACCAAGGAGAACTACGCTGTACCTTTTCCACAGGGACCTGAACAGAATTCTCACTCAGAAGCATGACAAGTAAACTTAACACTACACCAACAAATTATTTACCAGATACCTGTATAAATGTGTAGATTTAAAAATTCTACTCACATTACTCACAGAAACTTAAATATTATTGGCTGTAACCTTAAATCCCAACAACATTATTGGCTGTAACCTTAAATCCCAACAACAATGTGTGCACTCTCATGAGTACATACAGTGCATGTGATGAAAATATTATTTGCATGATATCCAAGTAGGATAGGTAGGCCTTTAGAAACTGTCCGTAATAACAATATACACACATTTGCCAGAGTGTGTATGAATCTAATATCAGATCAATATGTAATAGGGATTTACGAGGTAATACAGCCTATGTAGTACAATTAAAGAGGTGAACGATGAATAAAAAGGCTGATAGAAATCTTGCCTGGGAATCAACTTGCTGCACATGGAGGGCAGGTGGGAGCAGTTCTTCAAATTGTTTGACCAAACGTTCTGACAAATAGCAACTGTAGTAATATTGCTGATTTGGTTTTGTAACATTTCGAATGTTAACTTTAAAAGACAGCAGACAGTGGTTGGATATCAATGGATTGTGGTCAAATATTTCCAAATTCTGGATTTCAATTCCATACACTAAGATAAGATCAACTGCGTGGTTATGATGGTGGGTTGGTTTGTTGACCACTTGGTTGAAGCCAAATGAGTCGAGGAGTGATGAGAAAGCTAAGCTAAGGTTATCATTAGCAACATCAACATGAATATTATAATCCCCTACTATGATGATTTTATTGGAGCACAGAACCAAATCTGCTAGAAATTTTGTGAATTCACTTAGGAATTCTGAATATGGAGAGGGTGGGCAATAAATAATTGTAAAGAGGGGATGGTTTATTGAATTTGCAGCCGGATCTAAACTGAAACCCCCCCCAGGTCCCTTGTCCTCTAGGGATGTGGGCATTTGAGTGGGTGGGGGGGTGTTGCTTCATTAATTATAACATAACCGTCTGATTTAAGCCATGTCTCAGATAAAAAGAGTAGATCAAAAGCATGATCATTGATAAAATCATATATTAGGACCTAATTATTGTGTTTGTCCCTGTTTCTGTTTTATGTATCGATGATGAAATGTTAGTTTTAACGAGGTTGATCTATCCCTCTTCTGTTAATTGTTAGTATAATGTTGATCTTCAATGGAAGTTCAACACTATTAGGAAAGTGAGGCAGATAATTCCCTTAGATTCAGCTGAGAAGCTGGTCCATGCCTTTATTACCTCTAGGCTGGACTATTGCAACTCTTTATTAGCTGGATGTGCCGCCGGTTCTCTGAGAACTCTGCAGCTTATCCAGAACACAGAAGCTCGTGTTCTTACCAAGACTAGGCAGAGAGACCATATCTCCTGGGTCCTCGCCTCTCTTCATTGGCTTTCAGTTCGCTTTAGAATACAGTATAAAATCCTATTGCTTACCTTTAAGGCCCTCCATGGGCTGGCACCCTCCTATATAGTGGAGTTGATACAACCCTATCAACCCACTAGAATTCTTTGTTCTTTAGGAGCAGGTCTTCTTGTGGTTCCACGAATCTCCAAATCTAGATTTTGAGCCAAAGCTTTCTGCTATCAGGCTTCTCTACTCTGGAACCAGCTTCCAGTCCTAGTCCGGGAGGCCGACACAATCTCTACCTTCAAGATTAGATTGAAGACTTTTTTATTTGACAGTGCCCATAATGGCCTACAAATCCAGCCGTAGACCCTATGTGAGGCCTATGGCTGGACCTAAGGTTCTAGATATGCTGTTGCAGGCTGGGAACGTGGGGGGTCCTGTGGCACACTGAGTCCTCTATTGCTGTCCTCTATTTTTCTTTCCCCCTCCTAATTCTTCAATGTCTTCTTATTCCTCTTTCAAACATTGCAATAGACTTAACACCTGTCCGGGGACTTCACGTCCCCAGAGTCTCTGTCCTGTAGACTCCCATTGGCGTGGGCCGGACTCAGGACTGCAACCAACTCCCCAAGGACCCTGCTCGCCAAGATCTGGACCCAGGACGTCATGGACTTAATCTCGTCATAGACTTAATCTCAGCAATGCTAGGACTTCATATTTTCTTCTCTGCCGCTGTTTAGTTCGCCCGCATGTCTGTCCTGGGTGAAGATCCCCTCCACTGTCGATCACCCTGAGGTTTCTTCCTTTTTTCCCTGTCAGGGTTTTTTTTGGGAGTCATTTCTAGCCAGTGTGAGTGTCTAAAAGGGCTAGATGGTATCTTTTCCTGTAATTATAAATTCTTTCTTATTATTGTTTTCATGTTTGTTTCATGCTTGGGGCAGGGGGTTTATTCTCTCTTGTATTGAAAATTGTTGTCCAATGTACGGTTGTTTTGTACAGTGCCTAGAGATAACAGCTGTTGAGATTTGGCACTTTAAATAAATGAAAGTTGAAGTTGAGAGTACACTGCCATAGAGGTATTATTTTTATTGGATTATATGCAATAGCATGCGCAACTTCTGTTTTGGTCAGGAAATAAATTACTCTGGTTTTTGATAAGCTCATTGGTGCAGAGCGAGCCCTTTCAACCAAGAGGATTACGCAAAGAAAAAAAGATAATGGGTACCGTACATTTCAGCAGGAAATTACGGAAGAATTTGCTTTTGTGGAGAGATCAGGTTCTGCAGTGTGTCTAATCTGCAACGAAAGAATTTAATCAAAAACATTAGCATCTAATATCTGGCACTGCACTGCAGCGTGTCTTGCCATTATGACCACGACTCTGCGTGAGCATGTGAGAAGTCTTTCTCACACCTGAAAAACATCAAGAGCATCCTGCGATCGTATTTAACGTGAACACAACCTAAGTGTAAGAAGTACTTTTCTTATTGATAAAATTCTAAAACTATTTAAAATCAATATTCTTGCGTCTTCATTTTTCATTTAGTGTTATTTACTACTATAAAATATTGGATATGTTGGATCTTACATCCACTGCAACTGGTACTGTCCTTTGATCCTTCCATTCTGTGGGAAAATCTCCAAGGAAATTAATGTAATATTTGGCAAGAACATAACAATAGCCTCTTTCTGTGAGGATTTCTTAGAGGAACGACTGCCTTTATCTAAGTTACAGCAAAAGCTTTTACACAAGCTTCTCTGTTTAGCCAGGAGATGTATTCTTTTTCAGTGGATCAAGTCCAGACCACCAACTGTCAACCAGTGGCATGGAGAAATACTCAAAGTCATAACAATGGAACACCTAAATTCAGTTCTAAAAGGTAATGAGAGGTACTTTGAAAATATGTGGGGGCTTTTCTTGGGTCGCTTTCATTGTAATACCAAAGATCTAATCCATAGGGGACGTTCCAGTGTTAGTAGGCATCCCTCCAACCCTTCTGTTTTGAACACTGCTCTTTGAGAATATTTTTTATGTCCCTGTGCCAAAGTTGCTCTTCAACTCACAAATTATCCTACATTTTTGAGCATTTGTAAGATTTGTCCACATGTTATGCTGTTCAGGAAATCAAAGTTTGAATGTATAAATACGAAAAGTCTGAATATATATATATATATATATATATATATATGTATATATATACCAAAGTCTGAATATACACTGCCTGGCCAAAAAAAAGTCGCCACCTGGATTTAACTAAGCAAATAGGTACGAGCCTCCTATTGGGTCGGGTCAGGTCTCTTCAGCAACATTATGTGCTCAAAGAATGAGGTCAGCTGACTATCCTGAATATACTCAATGACCAGGTTATTCCATCAATGGATTTTTTCTTCCCTGACGGCACGGGCATATTCCAAGATGACAATGCCAGGATTCATTGGGCTCAAATTGTGAAAGACTGGTTCAGGGGCCATGGGACATCATTTTCACCCATGGATTGGCCACCACAGATACCAGACCTTAACCCTTTTGAGAATCTTTGGGATGTGCTGGAAACTGGATGGAAATAAATCTTGTGACATTGCAGAAGCGTATTGTAACAATGCCACAGAGAATGCGTGCTGTAATCAAAGGTAAAGGCGGTCAAAATATGGGAGTGTATGTGTAACGGAGGCAGGAGTCAGGCAGTCAGGGAACATGCGGAAACTGCAGTTCACAAACCTTTATTTTCTTAGAAAATGGAAAACAAAAACCACCTGTCAGGTTCTTTCTCTGATCCGGTAGGGAAAGCGCATGCACAAATACAGCGGACCTGCAGTACACCTCAGCTCCAGAGAGGGCTTCAAATCCAAAATACCCTAGGCTGCTCATATATATTTTTCTTTTCTTTGAGCTCTTCAGACTTTGCAAGACAGCCCTATCAAAATAATCTATGTCAATTTTCTTAATTTTTTTTGTCTCCATTACTAGAGTAATATAATACTGGGGTTTAAATTGATTTTGTGAACACTGTTCTGTGTTTTTTGTTCGAATTTTTGTATGAAAAAGCACTTTAATATTGTATACTGTAATATTTATGCACTGTTATTATGCCCTCTAATTATTATATCCATTAAAAGGATGTTTGAAAGTTTAATTTTATGTCATGTTATGTTATGTCATTAACTTCATGACATTTTATTTTGTATAGTACAGTACCTACAAGATCTACAGCTCATTGTGCTTTGTCAGGGTAAGTTGATGAAGAAAAAAACATTGGCAAGATATGTAGCAAAAGGTTATGGTTAAGGTACGCACACACTCACACACACACACACTCACACACTCACATATATATATATATATATATATATATATATATATATATATATATATATGTGTGTGTGTGCCCCCCTAAAAACATGTTGCCCCCTCTTCAGCCCCTCTGGTAATTTTTGTCTAGAACCATCCCAGCTGTTAGGCAGTGTATATACAAAATTATATACACTGCCTTATATATATATATATATGTGTGTGTGTGTGTGTGTGTGTGTGTGTGTGTGTGAATTGTGTCTAATAGAAATGTAATAATCATGAGTCAGATTTTTCTATTACTAATCGAATTATCTTAGAACTTTAACAATCCCTTGGGAGAATCTTTTAGAAAATTATGCCTCTGCATTTAACCCATCACCGTAGTGAGGAGGGGGGAGCAGTGTGGGGGACCATGCTCAGGGATTAAAATGACCAGAATAAATACATGTGAAGACATCAATATGAGAAATACATGTAAATACATGTGAAGACATTAATACGAGATTAGGAAGTGGACCTTGCCAATGCAAATAGTGATTTATGTTAATGTTTATTTAGCGACATTTTGTTTGATAGATATATAAATATCACACCGTTGTTTTTGTTGTTTCATAGGTTAAATATCACACCGTCTTTATCTTTAAAATGTCCATTTGTTCACGGATTCCACGTCCACTAACAGAATGTGTTCCGTTGAACGTTCGCTCTTTCTTCCTTCTTTACGCCCCGCCATGTGGGCACCACACAGACGGGAGCAGAAATTTCTTTTTTTTGGCATTGGCAACGTGACACAACGTCACGTCGGGTGCAAAACAAAATTTGGCCTCTGCATTTAACCCATGGGACGATACCATGCTCGGACATCTCAGCGATAACTTGGCGGTAGTGGGATTCGAACCGGGGACCTTGCAGAACTCAGTCCGCATACTTAACCACTAGGCCACTGCCCCTATGCTCTGTTACGTTGTTCTGTTATGTTCCGTTGGCTGTTATAAGTCATGAGCACTTAGAATAACGGACTAATGGCGACATGATCCTCCATATGATGCGATATGTCTCCAAACTGTCCCTGTCATTTGCAGTACAACTTGGATCAAAAACCTTTCCAGTTCAATAAAGTACTGAAATATTTCACCTAAGGACATGGTGTAAAGCCATTTAATGCAGGAGGCTGTCACTTCACTTGTTTGTGTTGTACCTTTTTTCAGACTTTTTCGTATATATATAAAAAAATTTTGTATATATATATTCAGACTTTTCGTATATACATTCAAACTTTAATTTCCTGAACGGCATGCCATATATATGTATGTGTATATATATGTATATATATATATATACACATCCTGCTCATCCTTCTGGACTTGATAATTGCCCTGTCACTGTAGGACTGACAGAACTTGCACTTCAATGGTTGAATCGATTTATAGCTCTATGGTTCTCTGTCAGTCTGGCGACAGTGCTGAAGAGGAACCTGGGGTTGTTTTTATTACTTTCAATCAGCTCTACTTAAAAAAACTAAAAAACTTGATGCTAATGTTCAATCAAATTACAGACCGATTTCTAATCTTTCATTTATCTCCAAAATCTTGGAGAAAGTTGTGGTTGCACAATTGTGTGATCATTTACATAGTAATGATCTTTTTGAAAAATTTCAGTCTGAATCGACCTCTGAAAAAGGACTTGTGTCACTGCTGGTCCTACTTGATCTCAGTGCAGCATTTGACAATATTGACCCTTAAGATCCTACTTCATAGGCTAGAGTATGATGTTGGGATCAAAGGAACTGCACTTGTTTGGTTTAAATCCTATCTAACAGATAGGTTCCAATTTGTTCGAATAAATGAGGACTCCTTTGAACACACTAGAGTTGATTGCGGAGTTCCACAAGGCCCTGTACTTGGGCCAATTATTTTTACATTGTATATGCTTCCTCTAGGCAAAATTATTAGACAACATAATATAGGTTTCCACTGCTATGCAGATGATACCCAGTTGTACTTATCTGCAAGGCCTGACGACCCAAATAGCATCCCTCGGCTTTAGTCATGTTAGACATCCAGACATGGATGACACGAAATTTTCTGCTTCTAAATACAGAAAAAACCAAGGTTATAGTATTAGGGCAAAAACACACTGATCCACCATTGCTGATCCAGGGATTGAACCTGAAATATTCAATCCTCCCGCTCTACTGTCCGGAACCTGGGTGTGTTATTCGATAGTAGCTTGAATTTTGATGAACATGTTAAGCAAATTTGCAGAATTGCCTTCTACCATTTACGTAATATTAAGGCAATTAGAAATATTCTGTCCCGTAAGGATGCAGAAAAACTAATCCATGCCTTCGTAACCTCTAGGCTGGATTACTGCAATTCTCTTTTATCAGGTATTTCCTTCAGGTCCTTAAAGAATCTTCAATTGGTCCAAATTGCGGCAGCCCTCATATTGACTGGAACCAAAAAATGGGAGCACATAACTCCCATCTTAGCCTCCCTGCACTGGCTCCCAATTAAAAGTAGAATTGATTTCAAAGTTCTACTATTAACTTACCTTTAAGGTGAGACTAAAAACCCATCTATTTAATATCGCCTATGCTGAACTTTTTGAATATTTAACACCAATCTTGTAGTTTACACCAAGCTGCTACAAGTTTTTAAATGCTGGGGTGGGGGGCTCTCACATGATGCACTTAGAATGAGCGCATAGTCTGAGCACCCACCTCTCCCTCCTCCCCTGTCCCTGTCACTCTCTACTCCACTCTCTCCCACAATCTATTGAACTCTGTTTAAACTGCCATTTTTGTTTGTTTCTCTTTTTTATTCCGGTTGCTGATGGATGGGTCGATGCCAGAACTAGGATAACCAGGACTAGGAGGACCAGCAGTAGGATGGCCGGGTTCATAGCCTAAGAAATCATACACCTACTGACATAACTGCTACTGGAAGCATTTAAATTCTGACTATGTGCTGTATCTTTTGTATTTGTTTTATTTTTATGCTCTGGTAACTTCCATTGCACTGTCTGTCCGTCCAGGGAGTGGATCCCTCTCCCGTGGTTCTCCCTAAGGTTTCTACCGTTTTTTTTTTACTGTCCGCTTTTTGGGTCTCCTTTACCCTGGGAGGGGACTTCCGTCTCCCAGGTGTTCAGAGGAGGACAAATGAGATTAGAAATAATCAGGCATACAACTCTTGAAGAATAAAGAAACAATAAATGGTTTATTGAAATATAAGAAAGAAAATAGACTTACAGGAATTCCCGGATCTTGGTGCCGTTCACCAGGAACGGATCTTGCGTCTCTGTCTGTACGTCTACAGTAAGAGCATCATCCCAAGAACCCAGTGTTCTGTCTGCTGCTGTTTTTTATACTGCTTCAACTCGTTCTTGTCTATGTGAGCGTGTTTGTGTCCTCTCATGTATATGAGTGTGTGTGGTGTTTCTTCTCATATCTCAGTGTGTGTGTTCTTCCAAGTTTAGATGTGCGTGTGTGTCTCTAAATTGGTTTCCATGTAAAAGTTATCTGACTGTTAATTACCGCTCAATGCACAGGCTGGTACCGTTCAGGTGCTGAGGCTGATGTTTTTCCATCTCCTCTTTGATGTTCACCTCATTCAATAATGAGGGGAAATTTCTTATGTCTTGCACGAAATCTTGCATGAAATATTTCTACTCATTGTGGACTGTATTTTCCTAACAGTTTTGTAGGTCTAAGACGAGCATCATATACAGCAGAAAACAGAACTCTTTGCAAAAGTCATGAATGTGATTTTAACAGTTTTTGCGGGTCCCTCTCTTGACGTAACTTTGTTACGTCATATGTATACAAATTCCCTTTAAAATAGTGGGTGGGCAAAAACCTGGCGGGCCTACATCCTATACATACTTCTTTAGTCCTCATGTCTGAGCACTTTTTCTGATTTCATACCCCAATTGGCCAGGAAACTCCCAATCCCCGTCCCCGCGGCCTCTGGCGACGTTCATGATAATAAGAAACATTCTGTTTGTAATAATACCAAAAACATTGTAATAATAACAAAGAATACCATTGATAACATCATCACCTGTCTCTTATACACATCTACAAATAAACAGTGAAA
The DNA here is from genome assembly GCA_016785265.1 of Paraplagusia blochii. NCBI lineage: Eukaryota > Metazoa > Chordata > Actinopteri > Pleuronectiformes > Cynoglossidae > Paraplagusia > Paraplagusia blochii. The sequence continues at coordinate 130,165 of JAFBJS010001954.1, forward strand.
CGTGATTATTGAAAATATTATTGTATGATTTATTACTTGTTAAACAGTTAATTATATTTTTATAATGCTATATAAAAGTACAAACTTTTTCTCAAAAAACCCTCAACCTTAATCACTAATGAATGTGAATAAATGTTTTAGTGAATGATATTTTAACAGTCCCTCTCTTGACGTGGGTTATCCCACGTCATACTCAGATGTGCAGCTGCAACTCAGAACATAATTCAAAGATAAAGAATCCTGTTGTTCCTGCGGTATAATTTAGTTCTATCCCCCCATATAAGGTTAAACATAGGTCCCTCCATTTCACACGTGAGTCATTCCTTTTTTGTCTACATAGAGCTGTTACATTAACATTGCTACTGTTTACGGCGGTAGTCATGTTGTTTACCTGTTTCAGCAATTGCATTTCATACAGTAATATAGGAAAGGTTATTGAGAAACTAATAAGAGCCAGAATACACATTGTTCCTCTGAGTCCACACAATGCTGGATCCCTGAACGGATGCCAGGGTCGAGGCCGATCCATTGTTGGTCTTGCTATATCAGTGATGCTCCTCGCCGTCTTCGTGTAAGCTGACGTTTGTTACACGGTCAGTTCAGAAGTGCACACTTCCACTGACCGCCTTGAACCTAACAGTGTCTTTCTTCAGTCCTTGAGAATAGTGTGATGTGTATTCTCAGAGGACCCTTTGTCTTCCTCTGTTTCTGTGTCAGAGGATGTGATGTCTGAATCCCAGTCGTCGTCGTCTTCTGGGATGATGATTGGGCGTTCTGGGGCGATAGCGACTGCACACTGGTTCAGATGAAACCACGTCTCGTGGCCTTTTACCCTCAAGGCGTGTGATGTTTGTTCCGTCACCTTGTATGGACCATACCACCTGGGGGTGCACCACTGGCGTTTGAATCTTTTTACCGAGACCCACTTGAAGTCTTATCCCGTCTCTTTTCCGCCTCCTGGTGGGTTTTTCCTGTGTGATGCACAAAACAATACAGAATCTGTTAGTGCTGTCCAATAGTCTTTACTAAACACGGGTAGTAGTTCAGGAGCATCAGTTTGTGGTACGTCCCCGGCCGGTAGACAATAGCCACGCCCTGTATGCAACTGAAATGGTGTAAGTCCGTCTCGGCCTGCTTGTGGAGTGTTTCTCATGTAATGTAATACAGTGGGTAGGGCATCTATCCACGTCAAAGTTGAGTCAGTCAGTACTTTTGCAAGTTTTTGTTTTATTATACCATTTGCCCTTTCTACTAACCCCTGACTTTGGGGGTGGTATACTGATCCGAATTTATGTTGAATTCCAAAATGTGCTCCGACCTTCTGCAGGTTATGATTTTTGACCTTGGGTAAACCATGAACTGGTACATAATGTTCAATCAGGTGTTTAATTACTTCTGCAGATGTTTCTTGTTTTACTGGAAATGCACTTACCCAACCAGAAAAAGCATCTACCATGACCAGTAAATACCTCATTGCCTTCTCCTGGTTGTCTCTTCCCATATCCGTGTAGTCAATGACTAGTGTATGTCCTGGACCATATGGGTGGTTTCCAGGAGTCCTCCAGAGATCATCTTCTCTTACTGCCCCAATCCACACCAATTTTTCCCATGGAGACACCACTTCCAGCAACTTACTAAAATTCTCTTTTGTTAAAACTTAATATGTTCCGCCACTGAACATGCTGCCCTTCCATCCGTGTACAACACCATTTCTACATCTGTGAGTGGTTTTACCCTCATGTCTGACTTTTTTTGACAACAGTGCAATTCCTCTTTATTCCCCTCTGCCATGTTAATGTATGTGTGGTTTCTCCAATGTACGCAGAAATCTTCCTTGTCTTGTTGGTGTCATTATGAATGCTGCTGAAGTAACATAGGTTTGGACACCATGTAATGTTAACACAAACTATGTATGTCCCATGAGTATGTGTTCAGTTTTTTAAGTTTACCGGTCAAGCTGTAAACCTGGTTGTTTGGTTTCCATTGCATCAAGTGGTACACTCACATAATTCAATATTTTCCTATCCCTCTTTTGTTTTTGGAACAAAACACAGTGTACAGCGGTTTTTTGAGACAGAAACATTCAAGTGAAAATCTTTTGTGTAATCTGGTGTGGCTAATGTTGCTACTGAGGCTAAAGCCGTAAATCTGTAAGTCTGTTCAGTCTTTGTCTTCCAGTCAAGTTTAACTTTGAAATTCCTCATCCCTCTATCTACCAGCAGTTTCCTACAGGGCACAATTTGGTTAATATACATAGAAATAAAGTTTAAAATGTTGGTTTGAAATCTGAGTAAGTGTCGTTCGTCAATCGTTGCATTGGATCATTGTTGTCCAATTATTTTTAAGAATTGTTGTTGAGAAATATAATCACCTTTTCTATCATAAAATAGTACTATAGGGTACTATGGGGTGGTGGTGGTGGTGTATAGGGTGCATGGAGATCCATCCAAGGCTTCCACTGGAATTAGACAGAGAGCACACTTATTTTCTTTGGATCTTCAGAGTGTAGGAGAGCCCAGTAAATGTCCATCATGGGTGTGGGTGGTGTGTTGTCATCACACAGGAGCTATTGAGTTCCAGTTGTGGTTGAGGTACAGGAACAGTTCACTTTGTGTCCACCAGGGTATACCATTTCAACACCATCAGGTAGGTTACACATTATGTCTCTGCCCAGCAGATGTACAGGTTAGTGAGGAGCATAAATGAATGAGTGTGTCAAACTCTGTCCTTGGACCTCAGTTTGGGCCAGTTGGCCTGACAACCAGGGGGATCCATATTGGGGTGGGCTGCTTGATGAGGCACTTCCCCTCCCTCTGGTACTTTGTTGGTAGTTGGTCTTGGGTCAGAGGGGGGCAGTCTTTTGCCCAATGTCCCATCTGTCCACATGCAAAGCATCCACTCTATACTCCTTCAAAGTTTCCACCTCTTCCAGGTCCCCCGCCCCCTATGTTAACACGCCCCTACCATGGCTGTGGCTGATAGAGCCCAAAATGGCTGTCCATTAAATAGATTTTTTTGTGTGTGTGTGGAGTGCCCTGTTACACCTTCCTCTATGAGCAATTCCTCCCTGGTGCTTTTCTCCTCTACTTCTATTTGTCAGTTGTCTGAAGAAGAATCATAGCAGTCCATATTTCAATGTGTTCAAGATGTCACTGATGTCATTGGTCTTTTGAAGTTATTTTTATTATTTTCTTATGTGTGTTGTCCCGATTATAATCAATTTGACCTGGAAATATTAGCACAGGACAGATTCCTAGCATTTATTTTAACAATTTCTTTTTTTTTTTTTTTCTTCAAAATAGGTGGGTGGGGTTGCTTTTGCTGTCAAGTTAGAGTCCGCTTCTTTTTTCCCTACCTTCTCTCTCTCTTTCTACAACTTACTGATTCCTATCTCTTCTCCCTCACTCTTGCCATTACTAACTAAAATTTATGACCACTACGTGCACAAATTGTCTCTGATCCTGCAATTTTTTAAGACTTGCCCTAACCTTCTTCCTGTCTCACAAACTGTTCCAGCTCCCTCTTTAACTCTTACCATTTTATACACTGCACTACAACCAACTCATACAAACAAACTACTTCCTCAAATCCAACCTTTTCTAACATCTCTTTTGCCTCCTTCATCCTCTCGTACTGTCTTCTCATGTCCTCAACAACATTAAACAAATTTTCTTGACTGAAATAAATGAATAAACTGATTCATGGGAGACAACCAGTGGACCAGAGGGCCCTGTGGGCTGTTGTGGTGGGGGAGGTGATTGTTTGTGACTGAGTGGCAAACACTTATCTACGGGTGCCTGGCCATGTGACAATCCCTTATCTACGGGCGTCAGACTATGTGAAGGGCCTTTATGTACAGGCTCCTTCTCTACTTGTTCCATGGTCTCTATAATCATAATTAGTGTGACAGATTCATATTCTTTATAATGTTGGAGAGCTCCTGTACTTCCTGCTAATTGAACCTTAACAATGTTGACAAATGATCCTTTGTCCTTTGATTTAGGCCAATATGGTTTCCTTTTCCTATTTTTCATGATATTTTTTTTCAATCTATCTGCCTGAGTATTAGGTCTTAAC
>JAFBJS010001954.1:134924-168542 GCA_016785265.1 Paraplagusia blochii
ACGTTTTTCTATTGCGTTCCAAACGCTGTGTACACTTGTGTCCCAGACACTAACCACATTATTTCTTAATTCTCAAGATGTCATAGAATGTATTCAATTTTATAATTAATTAATCAGAAATTTCTTTTTTACAACCGTTCAAAGTTTAATTTGAATAAAATTCAATGTTGCAGTTTTTGATAAAACAGGAAACTGCTTACCTTTATTTATTTCTCCCCGGGGATTACTTTGAACGATTGTTTCCAGAAATCTCCTGGTTGGACCAATTCGTCCTTCTTTTCTAGATCACGTCGAGGTCACAAATTTGTCAGCTTTTTGGGTCTCCTTTACCCCGGGAGGGGACTTCCATCTCCCAGGTGTTCAGAGGAGGACGAATGAGATTAGAAATAATCAGGCATACAACTCTTGAAGAATTAAGAAACAATAAATGGTTTATTGAAATATAAGAAAGAAAATAGACTTACAGGAATTCCCGGATCTTGGTGCCGTTCACCACGAATGGATCTTGCGTCTCTGTCTGTACGTCTACAGTAAGAGCATCATCCCAAGAACCCAGTGTTCTGTCTGCTGCTGTTTTTTATACTGCTTTAACTCGTTCTTGTCTATGTGAGCGTATTTGTGTCCTCTCATGTATATGAGTGTGTGTGGTGTTTCCTCTCATATCTCAGTGTGTGCGTTCTTCCCAAGTTTAGATGTGCGTGTGTGTCTCTAAATTGGTTTCCATGTAAAAGTTATCTGACTGTTAATTACCGCTCAATGCACAGGCTGGTACCGTTCAGGTGCTGAGGCTGATGTTTTCCCATCACCTCTTTGATGTTCAGCTCATTCAATAATGAGGGGAAATTCTTTATGTCTTGCACATGAAATATTTCTACTCATTGTGGACTGTATTATCCTAACAGTTTTGTAGGTCTAAGACGAGCATCATATACAGCAGAAAACAGAACTCTTTGCAAAAGTCATGAATGTGATTTTAACATTACCCTGGCTGAGGGTCTAAGGACACAGGGTGTTACCAACCCTGTAAAGCCCTATGTGACAAATTTGATTTGTAAATGTGGGCTATATAAATAAATAAATAAATATTTGATTGATTGATTATGATGTTTGTAGATGACATTATGAGAGTAGGCAACAACGAGAAGAGAACCTAGAGAAGTGGAGATTTGTACTAAAGAGAATATGAATGAACGTCAGTCGTAGCAAGACAGAATATATGTGTGTGAATGAAAGAGAAAGAGTGTAATGGTGAGGTTACAAGGAGCAAAGGTGCGGGAGTTTAGATACTTAGGATCTAGAGTTCAGAGCAGTGGAGACTGTGGAGAGGTGAAGAACAGAGTATAGGCAGGATGGAACAGCTGAAGAAAATTGTCAGTGAGTGATTTAAGATAAAAGACTGTCAGCTAAGGTGAAGGGAAATGTTCACAGGACATTTGTGAGCCATGATATATGGCAGGGGTATTCAACTAAAATGCCAAGAGGTCCAGTCAGAAAAAAATTATTCAAATAAAGGTCCGGAACATCATGTCCAACTTGCCAGGGTGTTATTAATACTATAATATTATATAATATTATGTAATATAATATATATGTTGTATGTAGTAGTATTAACATCTTCAAAAAAGCTTAAGAGAAATAAGGTGTAGCAACAGCTTGTATAATTTTTCTTTAACACACCTTGTCAGAACAATCTCAACCACTTTAACAATACAAATCATAACAAATCAACAATTAACAATTAACACATTCAGTTTCTCTGAACCCACTTCCCTTGTCTCCCTTGACTCTCTCTCTCTCCACGTCTTTGTCTGTGGCGGCTGTTTCTCTCCCTCTCACTCTGCCTGTTGCTGTTAACTGCCAAGAATACCAAGAGTTGATTGGCTGAAACCACGTGGGATAATTTAACCTGTAAACGATTGGTCAGTTTATTTCCTGATAGCGGCGCAGCTTTTCCTGTGTTTACAATGGCGTTGGTCGTAAAACACTAAAAAAGCTGCGCACCTTAAAACTATCCCGTTAAAATAATCTGCTGTATAAATACTGTAGATTATAGATCCTGGTCCGTGCAGGTTTTACCCCTGGGTCCGAACACGGACTGCGGTCCACCAGTTAGTGACCCCTGATATATGGTCTAGAGCAGTGGTTCTTAACCTGGGTTTGATCAAACCCTAGGGGTTCGGTGAGTCTGTCTCAGGGGTTCGGTGGAGCCTCTGCCACGGAGGTCAGGACACCGTGGAGTTCACTGACTCACCCTAGTAAAGTTGGGTTTGGTGACTGCGCATATGAAACTGGTGGGGTTCGGTAGCTCCAACAAGGTTAAGAACCATTGGTCTAGAGACACTAAACAGAAAGCAGGACAGAAGGCAGACACTGAACAGGAGGTAGGAGGCAGAGCTGTAGGTGGCACAGTTAAAGATGCTGAGATTCTCTTTAGGGGTTACTTGATGGACAGGATCAGGAATTAGGCCATTAGAGGGACAACGCAGGCAGGAAAGTTTGCAGAAAAAGTTAGAGAAGCTAGATTAAGATGGTTTGGACAGGTTCAGAGGGAGGACAGTGATTATATGAACTTCTGCATGGAGAACATCGTACCAACCCTGCAGAGTCCCATCGCAGAGCTCATTGTGGTGAGTGCTGCGATGGACCCACTGCAGTTTGCCTACAGGCAAAACATGGGAGTAGATGATGCTGTCACCTACCTGCTGCACCGGGCGCTGACTCACCTGGAGACCGTCGGGAGCGCTGTGAGAGTCATGTTCTTTTACTTCTCCAGTGCCTTCAACACCGGCATTGCTGCAGAAAAAGCTGGAGGATGCAGGGGCAGGAGGACAACTGGCCGCTTGGACCACCGACTACCTCACCAACAGGCCGCAGTATGTGAGACTGCGAGATTGTAGGTCCGAGGTGGTCAGCTGTAGTACAGGGGCACCCAAGGGGTCACTCCTTTCACCGTTTCTGTTCTCCTTGTATACTTCGGACTTCACCTACAACTCCAACAGCTGTCACCTCCAGAAATTATCCGATGACTCAGTCATTGTTGGTTGTGTGTCTGACGGGGATGAGCTGGAGTACAGCTCGGTCATCAGGGACTTTGTCGCTGATGAAACGAGGAAAATGGAGATCAACTTCCGGAAAAAGGTTTCACCACATCCACCGGTGATCATCCAGGGTTCAGATATTGAGCTGGTTGACAGCTTCAAGTACTTGGGTGTTCACCTAAACAATAAACTGGACTGGTCTACTCACACCAACGCCATCTTTAAGAAGGGCCAAAGCCACCTCCACCTCTTAAGGAGACTGAGGTGCAGGCCTCTCCTCCGGACTTTTTATGACTCTGTGGTGGCTTCTGCCATCCACTCTGCCATTGTTTGCTGGGGTTCGGGGAGCACTGACCGGGACAGGAAAAGGATTAATAAACTGGTCAGGAGGGCTCTGTCTAGCTCTGTCCTGGGCTGCTCATTGAACTCGGTGAAGGAGGTGGGAAAGAGAAGGACTCTATCCAGGGTTTCCTCCATCAGGGATAACCCCACCCACCCACTACATCATACTTTACTGGACCTGAGCAGCTCCTTCAGTGCGAGGCTCCGGCACCCACAGTGCAGAAAAGAACACTACTGCAGGTCTTTCATTCCCTCAGCAGTCAGACTCTTCAACCAATACTCTGCATAACACCTTGTTATGCACCTTGTCAAGAAGACCTTGTCTTCTTGTACTTCCACAATTGCTTACTGTGTTTAATTGCATAGTATGTAATCCTTGGCCTTCTGCTAGGATTTTATTCCTCTTATTGAGTTTGATTGTATTGTTCTTAATCTTTTATCTTCTGTTAGAATTTTCAAATTTTCTTTTTAACTCTACTTTTGTATTTCTACTTATTCGAATTATACTTTATTTCATTTAATCTTATTTATTTCATTTTATCTGCAATGATTCAACGTGCTGCTGTGCCAAAACAATTTCTCATGTGGATCAATAAAGTATGTCTAAGTCTAAGTCTAAGTCTAAGTCTAACACCTTCCACTTATGCGTATTGTGTTATTATTACATTTTTATCACCATATCATACTGCCTATAAGTACATTTTCCTTATCTTTCTTTCTATTTTCTTATATATATATATATCTTCTACTTTTTTTCAACTATTTTCCTATTACATGTTCTTGAACTACTGTAAAAGTGTGTTTCCCCCTTGGGGGATGAAAAATAAACCATTCTTCTTCTTCTTCTTCTATATTGGTAGAAAAATGCGAGAGATGGAGCTACCAGGTAGGAGATAAAGAAGAAGGCCAAAAGGAGATTTATGGATGCAGTGAGGGAGGACATGGAGGTAGTTGGAGAGTAAAAGATACAACTTTTGTATCTTTTACTCAACTTTTATGAAGTCAGAAACTTAACATTTGTCTTAACAAACATTACTGACTACGATACAAGGTAAAAGTTTGTAATATGACGAACATCATTTTTTTACTCTCACTTCTTTTTTATTCAGTCTGATCCCATATTGACGTAATTCAACTTGATAATTTGACAGTTATTTGGTATCATTAAGTACAGTAGTTGAACTAAACAGATCTATTCGTTTTACTATGCTAAGATAACTTAGAACAGCAACATAGAAATTTTAGTGATATATTGTTTCCGAGTGTTTCACATAAATTGTTTTATCATTTCCAACATTCTTTAAATGCAGCACGTGTTTATGGGAGTCAGTACTGCGTACCTTGGGACGCATTTCAGTAGACGTTTCGAAAAAGGACTACAGTACAGGAAATACCGTCAACCTCCAACACGAGAACATATTTATTTCAATTTAATTTGGTTTTAGTGAGCAAAGGCACAGCTGTGGTGTCAGAGAAGAGCGCGACTCGCCAGTATACTGTGTTGTTCTGCTCTGCGCTGGACTTAACTGTGAAAGCATCGAAGAGAAGACTGGATGAGTGTGTTCAGATAAACCATGTGGAGAAGGTCATTGAGTGCAGGTCGCAGATGTTTTGGCTTCTGGGGTATTGGAGCAAAGGTAACTAACATTTTTATTGTTTCCAGGGACTCGAGTTCGCGGTTGAAACAAAACAATAAAAGTGTAAACAATAACACGAATGTGACGGTAGTGAAGAGGATTTGCTGGATTTTTTAGTGAGCTTCAATTTATATATTTTTATATGGACATGTGTCTTCATTTCAACTTGTTTAATGTTGTTTAATACAGGTTTTATATACTGCGAATATTAGAACATGATAGTGTTTTATCATGTAGTTTGGTATTATCTAGGTAGTTTGTTCTAAAATACACATCAGTGCAACTTAAGACACATCATCAGTGTTGACACCTGCGTTCATCGGGTGTTTCGGGTCTTCCAACAGACACCCTCACCAAAGTCATCAAGTCCCGGCTTGTGTCTCAAGAGCATGGATCCACATCCATTTGGATGCCTTTTCTGCATCGATGATGTTTCTAATGGCTCTTGAGGTCGTGATGTTGGTGTCTTGATGAGAGACAATGTAGGATCCTCTGCACCCTACATCAATCGGGTCTTTCATTCCCAGCTTCGGCATTCACCTGTCAGCTCCTCGTATTTGGCCCTCTCAAAAGCCATCCTCCACTAGTCAACTCGAGCATGAAAACTTGACTTGTAGTTTCCGCAACGATCCTCAGCACCTGGTAATGGCGCCAGCGATAACACCCATCTGCCAGTGCCCTTGGGCGGCAGCTCAGTATGTGTTCCAGTGATCCAGTTTCTTGGCAGAGGGGGCACAGTGGGTTCTCTGCTAAGCCCCAGCCATCCTCCAGGCTTGGGAGGAAATCGTAGAGGGATTGGATGAGGAACTTAATTCGGTGTGGGTCAGATAGCCAAAGATCTGACCACGATACCTTTCTGTCAGCTGCCTCCTCCCATCATGTCCATGCCTTGCCTTCCCCTGCACCTTGTTTTAGTAAGGTCCCTACCTGCACCCAAATCCTGCTCATCCACATGCCACTATACCTACCTAGACTATACCTAGACTTCATGGTAGGCCCAGCCACTTATGCAGAAAGGAGCTGACCTTTTTCTCGAAGCACTCAATGGTGGACATTGGCACATCTTAGACCAGCAGTGGCCAGAGGAGTTGTGGCAGGATGCCAATCTGGAAGATCCAGGACGTGACTACCTGGTAATCCTGTCGGGTCTACTTCTGTAAGCCAGGTTCCCAGCTCCTTTGCTACTCAGTTTAGCATTCTTGAGAGGTATTCCAGATATTTCATTGCAGGATTCCATTCACTTTGATACATATTAATTTAACACTGATTTCTTTTGGTGTATTCTAATATTATTCCAAATCAAAATTAGTTCCATACAGAAACATTTTCTCTCAACAATAATGAAACATTAGTCCAATCCCTTTTTTACATTTTTTTTTGCTTTTGTTCTGTGATGTTTGTTAGTTCCACTCGCTGCAGCCCTGCAGCCTTCCACCCCTTCCTTTAGACCAGATCACGGTGTTGCAGGCCCTTGATTTATGGAAAACGTTCTTCCAGGAGAGAGGGGTGATGGAGCCAGATCTCTCCAGCAACTACATCATTGCTCATTCACTCGGAGCGAAAACTGTGCGTTTTATGAGCTCGTCATTCACACTCTGGAATTATGTCATCTACTCTTTATGCTTATGCTACTTATGTTTCTCCTCAGATTGAAAGTCTAGGGCCGAGAAAGTTGACAGAGATTCTGAGTCCAGAGAAAACAAAGTGCATCTGGAAGCTCTGCTCCAAACGTCTCTTGAGGTACTCATACTGGAGAAATGCTTCAGTACAACCTTAGCACCACGGTCATCTCAGTAGTAGCACTGTCACCTCATTGGTTTATTAGTAATCAATAGTTGTACTGTCACCTCAGTACTACTGTTACCTCAGTAATATTATTGTCAACACAGTAGTAGTAATTGTCACCCCAGTACTTTTTTGGTAATCAGTAGCACTGTCATCCCAGTTGTATAGTCACCTCAGAAGTAGTACTGTTGCCTCGCTAGTAGAACTGTCACCCAGTAGTACTGTTACCTCCGTAGTAGTACTGTCACTACAGTAGTACCGTTACCTCAGAAGTACTCAGCACTACAGTTATGTTGTTACCGCCTAATCCTACAGAATGCCAGTTCAGTATGTGATCCAGGAATGGGACTTCAGAGACCTGACCCTGACCATGAGATCTCCAGTCTTTATCCCCAGACCAGAGACTGAAGTAGGATGGACTCAGACACTCAGAGTTCTGTTGCATCCACATTGTGTCAACTCTTTTCTTTCTCCGTCTGGACCAAGGAACTTGTTGATCTGGTTATCGCTGATCTAAAAAACCAAGCCAGGTCTGGAGACCCTGTTCAGACTTGTTTGGAGGTAGGCTGTGGTTCCGGGGCGATTTCTCTCAGCCTGCTGTCCAGTCTCCTTCAGGTGAGGCATTCAAGGTCTTCCCTTTTCCAAATAGACAATATTAAATAGTGTGCGTATTAATATTTTTATTGTATCTCCATCTGATCTGTATTTTCATTGAGATTCAGACCTCTTCTCCTTATCAACAGCTCAATGACCTTGTTGCTGACAGAAGATAGTTAATAATTGTCGACAGAGAAGAACAACTCACAGCTGGGTCTTTTTTTTCCCCACAGCTTCGAGTCATCGCCTTGGATCGCAGCGAGGCTGCTGTAGAGTTAACGCAAGAGAACGCTAGACGGTAGTTGTTTAGGTAGTTAACTATTTCAGCTCATTACAAATTGGCAAACATTGACAACCTCCAGTACTCTTTGTTTTACCTCCACAGACTAAGGCTTCAGGACAGGATACAGGTCCATCATCTGGACATCATGAAGGGTGGGTGACAGTGGAGAACAATTATAGATATAAATAAATACAGACATCCTCAACAGTTTCACTTGTGTCCAGAGGCAGACACGTTAAGCAGCCTGACAAGCCCTGTGTCTGTGCTGGTCAGTAACCCACCGTACTTGTTCTCAGAAGATATGAAGACACTGGAACCAGAAATTCTCAGGTGACTACAACTTTTGATGTCCCATATAAACCTCTACTGCCAACATCCGATATGAAGATATCATCCAAAAAATTTCCAATTCCAATGCCAAGTGATGGTGGAGGTGGAAATGAAATGCTGCCTGTTCACTGAGGTGTTGGTTAAAACTAGCAATTACTCTCTGAAATAGTCGATCATTCCTAATATAGATTAATAAAATAACACACAATACTGCCATTTAGTGACTAGGGACTTATGGTTATGCTTGGTCAGTCGCCGGGGCATTTAACTTTACTCACAGTAGTCATCATTTTGTAAAGCCCAAGAACTGCATTATGGGGTTTTCATCAACGGAAGAAATATTATAATTTTTACAGATATTACATAGTACTGCTGACACTGGTCAGATGATGTCATTGGGCTGATATCAAGACATCTCTGATCCTCACAAAATAAATGAAAGGTCTTGTCAGTGAATACTGGTCTAAAGTTTCACCACCTGCCTGAGTTTCATTCTCTGTTCAGAGTAAGACTGACACCAGGTCCGGAGCAGAGAGACCCGATCTGTGGAGACAGGGCTAAATTTAGATCTGTTCACACTTGGTTTGAAATGTTTTCTCTGTAGCTTCACTCACCGACCTCAGGTCTGTTGCCAATAAGTGTGCAAAACATGTTGGCTTTCTTGTTCCGACTTTAAAACTGTAGAACAACTGGTCTAAGGTTTTAGTGCAGGTGGAAAATGAAGTTTAAAAAAGGTTTCTCAATCATTCATGTCTTTAAAGATGATGCCAATTAACTCAGTCCCAGTGCCTGCTGTTAAAATCTTCCATGGCATCTTCATTCTCCTGCCACAGGTTTGAAGACCCATCTGCTTTAGACGGAGGCAGTGATGGCCTCAAAGTGATCAGACAGATTTTGATGGTAGCTCCAAAGATTCTGTCGGACGGGGGGTAAGGAACCACTCCGGTTCACACTGCAGACACAGATTACTCCGCCATAAGCACAAATTACTTGTCAAAAGAACAGTCTGTTCTCTAAAACCTGCCTCTTGTAATGCTGTCATAATATGTTCAGACTCAGACTCATAAAGGCTTAAATGCTTTTTGTCTTTTCTGTGTTCTTAACATTATGAATAACTTAATAAAGAAATAAAGTTATGCTAATTCTGGGCCGACCTTATTAGACATTCTTATTTTAGCCTTTTTCTACACCACCTATAAGGCAAAGCAGGGAAATGGCAGAAATAGGCTTGCCTGCAGCTGCAGCTTTGGTTCCACCTCTGATGACTCTTTCCTGTATTTTTGGTGACTTTTACCCTTTTTTGTCACCAGTGGCATCTATTTGGAGGTGGATCCCCGACACCCTCCACTCATTCAGCAGTGGGTGGAGGCCAAAGAGACGGAGCTGCGTTACGTGGGGACACACAACGACAGCAACAGCAGGTCCTCCAACAAAACACCCTCAGCCTTTTAGACCTCACACCCCGTTATCATTATCCCTGAGTGACCTGCGGCTACCATAATCACGTTGTTAATGTGTAACAGATAATGTGTTAAAGATAAAACACCTGGGGGCAGGGACGCACTAACACAGGCATGTTTTTGTTTTCCAGGCCCCGGTTCTGTATTCTCCAGAAAAATGTGAGGGCTGGATGTGAAGCGAGAGGCTGAGATCCTATTACTGCGACTTTAATCCAAACCACCTTTCTGCTGCGGCTGGATTCTGATCCAGTCATATTCACAGTCACACCCTGTTCCCTGACACAACACAAAGGCAGGCTGAAGGCTCAAAGCTGAAGGTAATTACCCTGGCTTTCTTAGAAGCCACCCTTTCAGAAGCTCAGCCTCCTCCCAGGAAGCACCAGACTTTTCTGTGAATCCCTCCCCTCCGCCCGTTCAGCCGCTGAATCAGATGCAGGCTGGACGCATTTGAGAAGGGAAAAAAACACTCAGCTGCCTTTATGGCCTTGCTCGCACGAAGAGCCACGGAGTTGTTGCATTTCAAGGTAGATCTATGAGGAAAAGATTTTTTTCAGTGATGATTTAAATTAAAATGATTTAAATTTAAAAAAGACAGAATAGAGACTGCAAACTGTTGGTCTGAAAATGGTTGGTTTAATAAAAAATGTGCATCTGTGTAGAAAAGATTTGTGACAAAATAAAATAATGCATTCAAGGGAATCAGTGTTCCAGGAAATAAAATATTCACCTATAACTGAAGAGAGTAAAATAGAAAGACAATTTCAACATTCACCACAAAATGAGAGTAGCGTACAGTACTGACTTTCTCAAAGGCTCTCTACCTCTCAATCTGAACGCAGACCCGTCAGCTTCACCTGAAATTGTCCAAATGCCTACAGTCACAGTTTGACCCTTTGTCCAGGTCCCCTCACTCAAGGGTCTGGCTGTCACAGCCTAAGCAGCAGAGTCATTCATCAGGCAGCAGTCACCTGCACTGACTGCTGTTTGTCTCTGAGTTCTTCATTCTGAAGATCTAGACCAACTCCTCACACCTTGAAGGGATAGTCTTGGATGAAGTGCACCAGGGGCCGAGGGAGTGGTAACTGGTCAGTGCAATCACAGTGTCTATTGATGACCAGCCGTGTGAGGTGCTGTAGGGACGGAAGGCCTGCAGGCTTATATACAGCCCGCTTGAGTTTGAGCACCACTGATGCCTCCTGCACGGACTGCAGGGAAGGTTTGGATGGCGCCTCCACCTCCATCTTACCTTCCTCAGCCTTCTTCTCCTGGCCCATGTAGTGCTGCACCAGGCTGGGGACGCTGGGGAAGGAGGAGAGGCTGGGCCGGGCCGGGGAGCTGGAGTCCAACAAAAACTGAGCACCGTGGTATTGGATCCGTATGCTGGTGGGCCCCCGCGCCGTCCGGACTGAGAGGGTCAGCATGTACATGGGGTGGCTGCTGTCCCGCACCAGGAAGGCACCCTCGCACGCCTCCTGAAGGGCGGCATGCGCCTGAGCCGCTGTGACTGCCCCCCAATACCAGCCTATATAACAAAAGAACCAGAACATGAGCACCCGTTCACACTGCAGTCACGGAAGTTTATTTTGAACTAAACAAAGCTCTCTGGGAACTCCACGGGGAAATTCCAATAACTTTTTGTTTTAATATCCAGCAGTTTTTTTTTTCTCGTTTTGCTCTTACCAGAATTTTCTAGATAACAAAAGTTGCTAGCAATAGCTCGGAGGTCTTTTGTGGGGTCCCATGCTGGAGGGGTGTTGGTGAGGCAGGGGTTGGTCGGTACTGATCCAGTCCGCATGCCCTGGGGGGTGTCAATGGGCAAAGCAGCAGGCAGAAGAGTTTGAGGGCTGGAGATTAGATCAGAATATTATTTCTTTTTTTTCTATCAACAATCAATTGGTTCTAATTTATATAACTATTGAATAAAGTATTACGGTGGAGTTGTTACGATGTAATGATGATATGATGGCATAAACAACAGAGTTGATTAACAAATTAAAAACAATACACATTTTGGAATTGAAAAGAAAAATGTTACTGTTATAAATTATAAATTCTTATGTATTATTTAAATGTAATATTTAAATAGAAATAATATGAACTAAATGTAGGCAAAGAGAATGCAGTTTTTTTGTTTTGTACGTTCTCTAACAGTTATTATATCCTTCGATGACGCGTTAATAAAAATGACTCGGTTTGGGAGACATTGACAACCTCCAGTCACTCTTTGTAACAACAAGAATAAAAATAAAGGACGGCAATATATTTCAACAAAATATTGCTTTTGAAAAAAAAAAATTAAATTACAAATATAAACCAGTTCAACAATAAAACTAAAAAAATAAAGGGGCAAGTGTTAAAATATCATGATTTCAGATATTAATTTAAAATGTACACTGAGAATAAACACTACCATAACATCGTAAAAACGTCCACTCACCTCGGGACACAAAGAATCATAATATCTCCTTCTGGGGTCCTGGAAAAGTCCACGCCGAAAATGTCTTCACAGAAGCAAAGCGGAAAGAGTAAGATGACAAAAAATAATCTTGAGGAAATCCAAGTCTTTGGGTTTTTCATGAAAAAATAAGCTCATTCGAAAACTCGCAGTGAAAACGAGGATTTCCGTGTGTAAAGGACCGCAGCTACTGAACTTCGTAAGAATATCAGGTGGAATTCAGAGAAAAGACGGCGGAAGGAGGAGCGAGGGATGAGCTAGCACCGGTCCTGGGGTGTGCTGTCGCCCGACCAGGATCCCAATGTGTGAAGGACAGGCTGTTAAGGCTGGGCTTTTAAAATTTACCGATTCCTAGAGGTCTATTCTGAGAAGTGTTCAGGGCTGCGGCGCCTCTGACGTCACGACGTCAGCGGTCGGCTAAAGCTAATGCCCGGGAAAGAGCAATTTTGTCGACGCTTTTCGTCGTCTGTACCGTGGAATAGAGGCTTCTCTCTAGTCAAACATGTACCTCCATATGTATATGTATATATTTATGCATCTATATATATTAAAATAGAAAATGGATGGCGGACACATGTCCGTGTAGCCGCTGCCCTCTTTCTCCTTGCCCTCCTCCTCCTTCGCTGAATCGCCTCTGTCTCCCAAGAACAGCGCTGCCACTTCTACCTATCCGCTTTCCAGGAATAATCCCACAGTCTCCGCCCCACCGTGCTGCCCCCGCAGAGCCGTCTTTCTGGGAATTCGCTGCCTCGCCAGTGGAGTTAATGAGAATGAGCTGTTTCCACTAATGTTAAATGTTTTCACCCGACTCGATTTCAGAGCGAAACGCTTCATTTCGCCGTATTTACATCGACCGGAAGTGTGCCCGAACCAAGATAATACGTATATTATACAACATAACATTAGTTGATATATGAGAAAGTTCCTATGGTCAACGGTCGACCGAGCCGAGTCCCGACTGACTGAGCCAAGTCGATAACGACTGACTCTGGTTATACCCTGTATTTGTATTTAAGCTGCTGTCGATTTGGTCAACTATCGTGTTGACTATGCCGCCGACTATACAGTAATCTACAAAGGCAGTTTGTAGATTACTGTATACTATATTCTAAATTAGATCGAGGTTAGAGTGTAGTCGTCTTCGTCGTGACTTTCTCGTGTCAGAAAGAAAACTGACTCGAATATCTAAATACTGTAGACAACTGAATGTTGGAATGTTGAATTCATTATTTTTATGTCTGTATTTTGTTTTGTCCTTCCTAAATATAAAATAACCTGAAACCATAAAAAAGGATGTATAAACTATTATTCTTAAAATAAACCGTATTTTTATATCTAATCTATACATCTGCGTGAATGTCGTTGACTTCTTTTTTTTGGTCGTTGGGACCCTATAGATAGAAAGTGCTAAAATGCATACAGTAGGTGGCAGTAATGTTTCTCTGAGGAATATTTTTTAAATTATACTTACTAACAGTTTCTTTTTCATAGTGCGGACAAATCAGAAACGATTCTAATTTTTAAATAGCATTATTTTGTGTCAATATTTTCCATCAACACAGAGCCGTTATGAACTGATGATTTTTTTTAATTTACATGTATATATCATTATTTTGTCACAGTATCATCATGCATATACGTGATAATTAAACACTAACGTTGCTGCTATTTAACTGTTCCAATCCAGATATAATTCACAGTAATCAAAAACTGAAATACTGATGGACTTTTACATTCTAATTACTCTAATCTCTAGTCTAACACGTCAGAAGGTTGTGACGTGAAACTTTGTTGTTGTTTTTCTACTGTGCGACATCAGCTGCCCCAGCCGCATCAATGATTCAGTGTTTTTACAGGGGTGTGCTGCTCCTGGGATTACCCTTGAGGAGAACCACCTCTGACTGAACATTAGGCTTCAGTCCAGGGTTTTTTCTGTTATAAGTTATTTAGAGAAACTTCATCTAATCAGGGGGATGGTGGGCAAAACCAGCCATGATGGATGGATTAGAGACACTAGGAATCGGCAGAAGACAAAAGGCAGGGTTGCAGGTGGCAGTTAAAGATGCTCATATTCTCTTTAGGAGTGACGAGGTTAGATAGGATCAGGAATTAGGTTATTAAGATGGGCCAACACAGTCGGGAAGGTTTGGAGAAAAAGCTAGAGAAGCCAGATTGAGATGGTTTGGATATGGTCAGAGGAGGGATGGTGGATAAATGTTGATAGAAGAATGATCATATAGATTAAGGCACCAGACAGGTGACAGGGGAAATACTAAAGAAGATATTGATGGGCACAGTTAGGGAGGACATGGAGGTAGCTAAAGTCAAAGAACAGGGGGAGATGAAGGAGGATTTACTGTGGAAAACCTAAAAAATGAGCAAGACCAAAGGAGAAGAAGGGGAAAGAGAAGAGTCTCTGATCAGGCGGGGATTTCATCAGCACTAAAATACAAGTTATTACAAATAATTTCCTGATGCGTTCATTTTAAATAATCAGTTTTTGGTCTGAAACACTTTCTTTTTATTTGACAGACCAGATGTGGAGTCTGGGGTTTACAGTTGATTCTTTGAGTTGAGCCTGAAGCAAAAGCCTGTATGCTACTCTCTTTTTAGTTGAGCCTGAAGCAAATTTCAGCTTTTATCTAAAATATGGTGTCACGCCAAACTTTGAACATTACCGACATTTTGGGAAAAGTCTAGAGTTGTAGGCTTTGAGAACTCATCACAGATGATAGCTTTGCACGTTGATGAGAGATGAAGTTCTTTTCATCTTAACGGATAATCAATTGTTGGACAGAGTCATGTGACCACTGACGCAAAGGTCTGTTTGTCGAGCATCTTCTCAGAGTGGAGAAAAAAGCTAGACTCATCTTGAAGATAAAGTTTGGTTTAAAAATATTTTTGTCACTGTCATCATTGCATGTTTGGCTAAGGTTTTTTTAGTGCAACCCTAACCCAAGGTTAGTTGTGCAGGGTCTGTAAATTTATTTTACAATTTATTGAAATAAATGTATGCGTGTATTTGAAGTAATTACAGTTACTGAGGTGTTACTAAATCTTAGATTAAATAAAGTTGTTTTTCTTTGGTCGGGCTTGTCGAGAAGTGCTTATGGGGGATGCTGAAGACAGAGCAGTGGAAAACAACTGATATAAAGAAATAATGAGTACTTGATTCAAAATATATTGTATGAAACCTAAAGGCCTCATTTATACATGTATTTTCCTAGATAGATAGCTGAAAACTAAAATAGATTTACAAATCATTTGATGTGCAGGTAGACAGACAGACAGACAGACAAAAATACTTAATTGGGAGTTCCCTGGGAGTATACCCTTAATCCCTCAGCAGTACCCTTAAATTTTCCTGTATTCCTAAATATTGTAATTTCTAACATAAATATTAAAAGTTATCATACAGTATTTTCAGCAAACCTTTTTGGCATTGGACGGATATGTTAAAATATAAATATAAATGTTGATTCAAAAACAAGAATCCAGTTGATTGGTCAAACTATAAGACCCTTGAATATAACATGAATGTCCTTTCAACTCCCTCGATCCCAATCTCTACTTTGTGTCACTCATCTAAATGCATCTGTTAGTGTTGAGATTGAGCAGGAGCCAATTTTACTGTTGATGGAAAAAAAAGTGTCACAACTGGGAGTCTTAACGTTCCTTCTCCAACAGTCCTGAGGTGAACTCCCTCCTCTGCCTCCTCAACTGATGGAATCCTTCCAAGCCAGGACTTTTTTTCTCAATCTCTGACATGCACAGCGTCACTCCAAACCACACGCTCCACCAGCATCAGTGTTGGTGTCTGTGCTAGATTCAACTCCTGAATCTTTGAACTTCCCCAGAACCCACCAAGGACTCTTTAATGGGTCTGGATTAAAAACTCATGTTTTCTCAGAATCTCTAGGGATGTTCTTGAAATGTTCCCAGAGATTCTGAGAAGAGCCGTCTCTGGAAGCTGAGGTTTAAATTGATCCACTGTAAGTGGAAAGAAAATGCTTTTCAAGAGCTGCATTTTCTTAAGTGGTTACAGCCGGACAACAGTCGAGCAGCGTTGTTTTTTTGCCTCACTGCAGAAAACCTCAACTTCTAGCAGAAAGAGATTCCTCCATGGCCTGGAACTGGTTCATCAAAGAGGACCACAGTCGTCCAGGATTCCTGATCAAACTGTCCTCAGAAAGACAGAGTTAAGTCAACTAGGGAACCAGGTAATTTTATTCTATCTACTGCTAATTCAGCTAATTCTATCTACTGCTAATTCAGCAGTACAAGTGCCTTGTCAAAATTCAAAATGTTTTTTTGTGATGGTAAGGCTATAGCCTTGTGTGTTTTTGGTGATTATCTAAATTGTTCAGAAATTGTTTTGGGGGTCTAGTGTAAGTTATTCAGTTTGCAGCATATTTCAGTCCAAAACTTGCATTGTATGTTTTGACATGTTTCAAAATTATGTTTTAGGCGTGATCAGCACAAATATAAAAAGAGCCTTTGGATTTAAGTGATTTAACATTTATTTAGTGCATTTGTCTGAAACAATAATGGAATAAAGGTTTGCAGCAGTTGAAATGTAGGATGTAAGCAAGTGATTGGCCGAAAAAAACAACATCTTTGGTGATGTCTGATGTCACAGTACACACACAGGATTTTATTTTTTTTTTCGTTCCACAGTGGAGTTTTTTTTTAAACGAGGCACAGTGCATGTGACGTTTACAGTTAATGATTCAAATCACTGTAGTAAACTGCAGATGTAATGAGCTATATTCGATAATATTGGCTGGCTAATAAGATTGGTCTGATATCAGAACATTATATTATTATGCAAAGAAAAAAATCATTGTTTTTTTTCCTACAATAAATAAAAACCAATAATGAAATGCACGAGTTTAACCAAATGTTGTCTGCCCCCAAAACAAACTGGATAAACAACTACATATTAAATTAATAGTCATTAGATGGGAGCGTTGTGGCTCATTTGATTAATCACATGCACAGTGGTTTGTAAAGATAAATATATTGGAACAGAAATTAGGTCTTTGGACAATATTGACAAATAAATAGACATATTGGACATTCCTAAATATGACTTATGCAGTCAGTGAGGGGGAGAACACATTAATTGTGATTCCTTCACTCTATTTGCTCTAAATCACAGCTTTAGGTATGTACTTGTCTGTTGACATGTTTCAGGAGACAGAGTGTGTCTGTGTCTTTTCTACTCCAGCCTGACATGTTAGTGAGAAGAGCATGAGAACCACACAAAGCTGCCATGATGTCCTAGGTTCCAGATCTAGCTGTTCTGCAGGTTTTCCCCTGTGCTCTTGATGAGACGTTTGTGTCCCCTCTTTCCAGCCGGGCCCCGCGGTTTTGCAAAGGCCTGTTTGAGAGCCTGCTGCTTCGGATGGACCTCGTCATAGAGGAAATCAGAAGTCAGTTCTTCCCCGTCGTCGATCTCCAACTGTAGAATCAAACCAACAGGAGAAACATGTATGTGGATTTTTTATCATCTATTCAAAATTTCCACAAAAACATCCAGCTTAAGAAGAGGTTAATTTCAGTCCTCTTTCCTGTTGATTCTTGGTAAAATTATCTTAATCTATGTCTTTCAAAATGTATACCTGTATTTTTTGCTGTCCACACAGTTTACGTGAGGCCACTGAAACACAGCGATGTTTCACTGCTTCAGGGCCGAATAAATCAGTCATCCATGAAACAGAGCTGCATTCTTCATCACTTTTCATACCATAAGTCTTTGCAGTGGTCACAGGGTAGTTGGCTTTTATAGTCAGAGCATCATTGACTGTGCGTGAGTGATGACTGAGGAGTGAGTCAATGGTTTAACTGATGTTTTCAACATGTAAACACTACAAAAGTGAACACGACTGTAAGTGACATGATGAAAACATCAGGGACAACACGCTGACCACCTAGTGACCCCAGCAGACCTGGTGACGTACCTTTTTAGCTAATTCCAAGCGGTAATCCCTCTCCACCTCCTCCAGGAGGCGACTTTTGCAGCTGGAGTATAGCATTCTCTCTTTGATGCTACAGCTGTATCCAGGCATGGAGTAGATGAACACTGAGAGAGAGAGAAAGGAGTATGAGCAATTGTATCACCGCTGCAATCAGGAGACAGGAAATGACAAAGGTCATCGGAGGTGAAAAGGTAAAATGTAAAATACTGAAAATGACATGTTCTTCATTCTGAGTGAACATGTTTCCAGGAACTGTACCAATCAGGTTCCACAACAGATGAACAACTGCACCAATAGAGGACAGGGTTGAGAAATTACAATTGAACCATTGCGTCATTTAGACCAACAGTGTGACGCAACACGTGGTAAGTGTTACAACTGACTTCACAGATGAGTCCCAGAGAATTAACATCTTTAAATAGAGGTTGCAAAGACAGAAAAAGTGACAGTTCTAAAGGAAGAATAGAAAGTTCCCTGTGTTCTGGCTACAGGTCACAGCTCCAGGTGTCAGTGAAGGGGGAGAAACAGTTGGCCTAGTGGCCAGAACGGAACAGAGAGGACAGATTTCAACAGAAGAGTAAGAAAACATGGAATACTTAATGTCACTGTGCTTAACTCTTATGTCACTGTAATAAAATTTGTGAAATTAACAAATGTCAAATTGAGACACGTTAACATATTTAATACTTTTAGTTGAATGCAGGGACGCTTCACAAGAAAGATTTACTGTACAAATGACAGATGATATATGACAGACAGACAGACAGACAGACAGACTATATGTGTGTAGCTTGAGTTACCAAACTGACTGTGAACTTCAATCGTCTTCATCCCATCCATGCAGTGGTTCTTAACCTTTTTGGAGCTACCAAACCCCACCAGTTTCATGTTCTCATTCACCAAGCCCTACTTTCGTAAGGTGAGTCGGTGTGTTTTGACCTCTGTGGTGTCTTGACCTACGCGGCAGAGGCTCCACCAAACCCCTGAGACCGACCCACCGAACCCCTAGGGTTCGATCGAACCCAGGTTAAGGACCACTACTGGTTTCTAATGTATCAGATAGTGAAGAACATGAATCAACATCAGTGTATAAGTGTTGCACACACAGACCGACTGATTCTAGGTAGTCTCCTTCGTGGGAGTGTTTGTAGAGGAAGAAGTGGTATCTGGGAGTGTCTTTGGGAACTCTGCAGGGCAAATCTCGGATTTCTGTCGGGTTGGAATGGACCAGCTCGATGATCTCCTTCTCCACATCCAGTCTCTGAAGGAAAACAGATAGGAAACAGAGCTGTATGTCAGTAACGCTGTCAGCTGGAGTATGGCCCAGGTATGGCCCAGCAGCAGTTTGTACTCACCAGCTGGACGTAGTTGACCTGCCTCTGGGCCAGCTGCTGCAGCGCCCTCCTGGCTGACTGCTGCAGAGGGAAGGCCAGGCCCTGAATCGTCTGGTGCATGCTGTCCACACGGATCTCCGTCTTCACCTGCATGGGGCAGCCAGTAGCCACGTAAACTACAGTATTACCGCACCAGACAGCTGAGAATTTTTATCTCGTGTTTATTTTCACTGCAACCAGATGAAAAGAATCAAACTAGGGAAACAACAAGACTTCTGGACTAGGGTTTAATCTCGGGAACCAGGATTCCCGGGAAATGCGATCAGAACCATTTCCCGGGAAATTTGAAGACGGAACCCGGTAAAAATGTGAAGAAGGGACCCGGTAAAAATTGGGAGGAAAAAAAGTGACTAGCGTCTATTTATTGTCATACAGTAATGCGGACGGCAATGGGTCTTGCGGAGCGTCTTTTCCCCAGCCGCTTCCCGGAGGAGAGCGAGTGAGGGCGCGTCGGAGTGTTTTTTTCTCTTTTGCAGCCGCTTCGGCCTACAATGAACTTAGTTTAAGTATACCTTGTACATGCCTAATTTATTAAGAAATTATAATGAAATAGTTTGCTTTAACATATATCGCTTTTAAATTGGAGTTGTGTAAAAACATTATATAGGGTACAACGATTGGCCAGTTTCTCAAAAGACGATTTACAAACGAACCTGCCATATTAATGCAGCAGATGTCGCCCACGAAGCACAAGTGGCTGTGGAGATGAAACATTAAGTAGGCCTATTGTTTTGCATCACTAATTGTAGCTTAAAATAGCAATAATTTCATGTACAATGCAGGTTGGAATGAATATTTGAATGATATTGTAGCGTTCCCTAATTTATTGCGAGTATTTATTGCGAGTAGGGCTTCGCAATAAATGCGGAATTGTTAAGCAACGCCTCGACTTTAATTATACGTCCGACTGGACGTTACAATATAGAGCTTATTTCAATAAGCCCTATACACAGGGTACAGTAAAAAGATGAATGAATAAATAAATACATAAATGTATCCCGGGATTCCGGGGAAATAGCTCGTCTTTTCCCGCGATTTGATTTTTGTCATTTTCGGGAAAAATATTAAACCCTATTTTAGACACACACACACACAGGCCTGCCTTACCTGTTTAACCCGGCCCTTGAAAAGACAACACAGCACAGTGTTACTTCAGGACTAAAGAAAAATTCCACAGAAAGAGAACATCTGCAGTACGGATGTCCAATAATATCATCCACCTTATGTTATCAACTCGATATCAGTATAATGGTGTGATATCTGCCAGAATGGTTTACGTGTTTTTCTCTAACAAATAAAATATGCCCTCAAAATTGTTTTGGAAAAAAAACTGTACATTAAAGTAAATATCACTAGATGGCAGCATTGCAGTTCATTTAATTATACCCATACTTACACACTTACAGTGGTTTGTACAGATAAATAAATGTGACCAGGATTATATCAGCATACGTTTATGTCAGAATTGGAAACTAGATATTTGGACAATAGTGTCTTATCAGATATAAAAAATGTTTGTATTAGACATTCCTAGAAAACAACATTGAAAAGAACTGTAATACAAAGCGATTCATAAAGTTTCAGGGGCTTCTATCCCTCACCTCAGTGATTTTGATCCTCTGCAGTTCCTGCTCAGCTAACGTCAGCGGGGCGGGTCCTGAGCATGAAGTCACGTGACACTGGTAGCCCAGCAGACAGACGTCCTCCTGACACAGGAACGCAGGCTCAGTGACATCATAAGGTTTGATTTTATTAATAAAACATGTTGATTAAAGAATACTACAAATACTGTCAAACAATGTGCTGTCAAAAACTCTATTAAATGCTTTGTTAGCTCTAGTGAGCCATAGAAAATTACTTGGTGGGCTGCATTTGAATGCTATGTTTGACACATGGTATAAAGTGTTCTAACCTCAGTTGTCCCAAATATCTCGTACTTCACGTGGCCGCCGCCAAACTCTTTCTTGACAGTGGCCCGAGTGGCGGCGTACAACATCTTCTGTTTCACCTGCGGTCACAGAGTTACAGTCAGTGATAAATGAAACAACCGAGACAATACCCTCTACCGGTATTTTCTGTTTCTTCTGACGCTTGTTTAGGTAAATACAGTTCAGAAATACATTTTCATAAACAGTTTTGCTAAACGACAACAATATAGTGATGTCGTGGCAATAAACACAATATGTAGCTCCCCCATATGGGGGCAATTGAAATAAGTGTGTCCCATGTGATGAGAATTTCATAATTCATATTTTCTAGAGTCATAGTGCAGACGGTTGAAAACTAAGTGAGTTTATCATTTTCCTTACAGGGGACTGATCTGGAGACCAGGAAATAAAGATCCACTCGTAGCCCTGAGCATTCTGAGAGTCGAGGCGGTACAGGATGTAGCAGGGCTCCTGGTCATCCAAGAGAGGAAGCAGAAATCGGTCATAGTCCTGGTCCCAACTTTTCTCCGGTTCTCTGCAGCTCCCGAGAACCAGCTGCTCTGAAATCAGACCAGAACTCATCACATACCAGAGGAGGATTCTCTGGAAGTGTCTGTTTTGAACCTTTTGCAGATTTTTAATTTCCCGATATTGTCAAAATATTGTTATATACAGATGTGTAGTAGGGCAGTGGTGGACATTGCAATTCTGGGGTTTATTGATCAAAAATATTCTGAGGCTACTGTTTACGGTTTACCAATGTTATCTGACATCATTAGTGGCCAACTTATGCCTTAAAAAAAAAACAAACAAACACTACAGTCATAGGACCCTGTGGGGGGGCTAGGGACCTATGCACCATCTTTGTATGTTTACATTTTCCACCACAGTATCAACAACTAATCACAAATATTGAGCATAACCTCTGAAACAACTGTCCTTGTTGGGTGATGGGGAGCAGCAGGGGGGTTTCAGAACCTCTATTGGTGCAGTTGGCTATTTTTAGCTGCAAAACATTCCACTTCCGCAGACATTCTTTCACCGCCTATTCTCCTTTTGCCTGTGTTTGTAGACCCTGTCTGAATCATAGTAAATTTGTTGAGACAGATAGACAGTTGAACCAACTTATTGGATCCACAGAAGGGGAAATAGCGGGTTCCTGTGAATATGGTCCCAGACCAACACAAGTCTACTCCAGGGGCCAGATTCGATCCCTGGGCCTAAGTTTGACAGCTGTGCCTGAGGAGACACAGGCAGACAGACAGACAGACTGACAAGACCTTATCAACCTCTTGAGAATTTTCTTCAGGAAATTCAAGGTTCCACAAGAGAATCAACAGCTTTTAGGATAGAGTGGTAATGTCATAGGAAGGCAGGGGAGACAAAAGGACACAAGATAAGATAGGAAGAAGACAGAGCAGACAGGAGAAGATGGAGACAGGAGAGACAGCTGGAGGAAGTAGAGAGGAAAAGAAGACAGAAGAGGAAAAGATAGTGGAGACAGAAGAAGACATTAAGGGCCAGGAGGATAGTGACTGCCACAGCAATGATGAAACCTAAACTGTTGGTGCCTTAACAGAGTCACTGGGCCGCCACAGCACACAACCCTGTTCAGTCACATGTGTCTCTAAATAACCCAGTGATGCCCTACTGGAATCAAAGTGCAGTGGTAAGGAGTCTGTTGGTGTCAGACTACTCTGCTCTGTCACCACTTGTGTGGACATGAACTTCAGCATCCGAGAAATGAGGGCAGAAAATTCACCAGAATAACAACTGCTCCCAGGATGCATCTGTTGAGTGACATGACCAGTGGAATAACATGTCAACACAACAGCGATGAACTACCTGGAAATCTACTGCCACACTGAGTCAAAACAGACAGCCCTCTGTTGTTGTAACAGAAGATGATTATAAGATGATATACACAACACATACACATAGTTTTCAGGCCAGCTGAATGATGCCTGGTCATTTCCCTGACAAACACAAATCATATTTTTCCATAAAAAACATCTGCAGAAACAAAGGAAGACAACTCTCATCTTAAAGGAAGTTAATCAGTGTTTCCTCTGTTCACACAAGGTCAGGAGTGACTCAGGAGTTAATTTACAAGCATTTCTTGTAAATAAATAATTGTAAATAAAAAAAACAACATATATACATTTCTAAAATATTTATTTCATATTATATACATATATACACACAGTATATACATATATGTGTAATAATATGTACATGGATTTGATTATAAAAGATTATATTATACATGCCACTATATTTATACATTTGTGCTGAGCATTCTGAGAGTCTACAACAATCTAAAATACTCATTCTCAAGTCTTTACTGAATGTCCTGAGCTACCTTCTCAGGCTCCTGATGT
This sequence comes from Paraplagusia blochii, assembly GCA_016785265.1. Taxonomy (NCBI): domain Eukaryota; kingdom Metazoa; phylum Chordata; class Actinopteri; order Pleuronectiformes; family Cynoglossidae; genus Paraplagusia; species Paraplagusia blochii. Next base: position 158,536 of record JAFBJS010001954.1, read on the forward strand.
GTTTGGAGTCTTACTTATGTTCATTGTTTTATAAAATATTTTTTTTAAATATCCTTTTTTAACAACTCCAACTCCATTTCTTAATATTTTAGAACAATACCAACAAGAAAAGTCAATAGGGTAAAAAAAAATTAAAACTTTGTAACATTTTTTGACAAACTCAAAACACTAAAGTGTTTTTTAATCTAGATGTATTTATTATTTTTAAGAGAACAATCCAAACAGGTTCTGGCTTTTTATCTCTGTTCAACACTTGTCAGTCTCAGTCTTGACAACCTGACGTGATCAGAACTACAACCCTTCATATGTGTCGGGGGTCACTCACCGTCTTGGATGCACACCTTCAGGAGGCGTACCGCTCCTCCTCTGGCTCTGGCCAGGAACTCCCTCAGCTCTGGGGTCACCACTAACGCCAGGAACATGGCGGGTCAGCAGTCTCTTGGTCCCGCCTTGAGCAGAAGAAACTTAAAAGTAGAAAAGACAGATCCACGGGTCCAGATTCCAGTTCTCAGAGACCCAAAAGGCTTGGAAGAATTCGGAAGAGAAAGGAAGTCAACTTCAGATGACCTGCAGTAGAGAGTGATCGGACTTGGACTGTGATGGTGGTAGAAGGGACTTTGCTCATGTAACTAGGACAGTATCATGTGTTCACAGAGACGGAAATCTGATCAGTGCTCCACCAAATTTAGCTGACCGACTGTGCAGTGACTAGTCTGTGAACATCCCCCACCATGGTGGGGGTCGCTGCCCAAACCTTGTGAACAAAGCCAAAGAACTGCCCACTCCACAAGATGGAACAAATGAACCAGTTATATAAAGATTGTAGGTTTGATCACGTCAAGAACAAATGTGCATTGATATACATAAAGAAGCCTAGGAAACAGAAAAAAAACTCTGCATCCAATTTCAAGGTAGACATTCTTATAATCCATTCACTCATCATAATAGACACAACCTCAGAGTTTTCTGGTTTTGCAGCAATGATCTTAAACCAAAAACAGGTAGGAAATTACACTTTTAATTTCAAACATTAAACAATAGTTTGACAAATATTGCAAAGAAAGTAAATTTTTAAATATAATATAAAAAGATGAGTGGAAACAAATAACAGTCTTTGAAAACTACTTATATACAGTTGAATCTTCCATTTGCTAACACCAGTGTGTTATGCTGCCCTCTCCTGGTCACTTTAGACGCAGTCTTCTCTCTCGAAATCAGTCATCTATGGTGGGCAACCAGAAAGCCTGGAATATGCAATGTAAAGTTAAATTCCTGGCCACACGCAATAGTTGGGTCAATTTTTGATGATAGGCTGACATTTAAACTCAAACGACTGAAAAGCACAGCCACTACTGCATCAACTGTTGACAAACAAAAAAAACAATACAAGTACTACTCACCATGTTGGAACAAGCACTAGCAAATGTCATGAATTTGGGGTTGAACTGCAGGCAGGTAATGGGTCCTGTGTGCTTCCCATCTAACAGCGCCACCTTCATGCCACTCTCTGCATTCCACACGTGGATCTTCCCATCTTCTGACCCTGGAATATGACCATAAACCATTAATGGTGTGTATACAGTCCTGCATCAATAGGACATTTGAAGATGACAGCAGGTAGGGGTGGCCAGTGTAAACTCAAATACCAATACTGCATAAACATAAATTTCTGATACTGATGTTGACTGTTACACATGGGGGCCGACATCTCAGAACTCTGTGTGATTCTAGCAAATTTAGCAAAACCTCAGCAGTGTAGTCAGATTTAAAACTGATATCAATCTCATAGATATCAGATCCCCATCCCCATCTTTGGCCACATAACACCCAACTTCACTGCCTGCATTTTTTAGTGCATCCAACTATTCGACACACCAACTAAATCTGTTGTATAGCCAGGGCACGCAGAGAGGAAATGGTTTGTTCTCCAGAGCTCAGCACTACATTTTACTGCATCTGTCTCCGATGTAGTCTCTAACTAAATGTGAACTCCCTAGTTTCATTCCCAACAAAGACATAAATTATAGAATAAAAAAAGAACACACTTAAACTTACCAATCATCACAAATTGAGAATCAGGGGTAAAAGATGCTTCTAGTGTTACTCCTTTGCTGTTGTTGTAGCCCTGTGGGTGAACCAACACCAACCACAATGCGTCAGGTTGAGCAACATCAAAAGAGTGTTGGGTTCAATTGAATTCCAGTTACATGTTTTACCCCAAAGGAATGCAGCACAGCACCCTTGAATGCATCCAGTATGCGAAGAGCCCCGCCATTGGTAGAAAGGAGGATGAGTTTTCCATCATTGCTAAATTTGAGGCCCGTCCACTCACACGTTCTGTCATACTGGAGCTTGAATGTGGCAAATGGACCCTGTTGATGAAAAGCAGTTCTGTTTCAGCTTCAACGATTATTGTTCATGAACATGTTCAGACTGTCAACATCCTTTAAGAGATACTATATGATCTAACCTTGTCAAATGAGCGCAGATCATATAGTTTGACCATCTCCGAATTTATTCCAGCAGCAAAAATAAGACCCTCAGGGTCGAACGAACAAACTGGTTTCCCCTGAAGGTGCATCAGTCCCTGACATACGACACAAATAACAAGAATTGTCAGTATGACCAACATTTACCATTATATCTTAGAGATGCATCAGTTCATGGTTCTATTACTATCATATTCACCTGACAATTAGGAGACCGAAGATCCCACAACCTGATGGTTTTGTCTAATGAACCAGAGATGAAAGTGTCATCCACAGGAGACATGGACAGAGTTGTCACTCTGGACAAAAAAAGGGTAACAAAAAAAATAAGAAATCCTGACTAGAAAATAATGTTTGGGCAAACACTCTTAACAGTGCCTACCTTTTGATATGTCCTGGAAAGTAACGGATGTATTTGTTGTCATGGAGGGAAAGGTACCGAATGGTATCTTAAGAGAAATTAGAGAAAAATAATCATCACCTATATATATCAACCATGTTGAACACACAAAAGCGAGAATGAAACAAAAACCAAAAAAATAATCACTAAGGTGGAACACGGGAAGGTGTGAAGAGGGAACTCGACCGTGGGCAAGGCAGTCACTTGTACAGTTAGCTCCTGTAGGGGGCAGAATCACAGACCCTCAAACTGTACAAACAACTACCTCAGACCAAAGTGAGTCGGATGTCCAGTATCATAATTCTTCAGCTGTGAAGAAAAGACTGATGAACAACGTGGACAAATACATCTGCGTTATGACATAGTGTTAGATCAAACTTCACGATGGGCCAGGATTGAACCATTGCGAAGTTCATTGTAACATACCATCAATCTTGTTGGAACTGTAGACCACCGTGTTTGCAGCATGTGTGTATCTGATTAGATCCACGCCGTACTTTTTACTGTAAAGAGTTCTCTTGGGTCTACAAGAAATTATAGAAAGCGGAGATAAATAATTAATATACTGGACTGTCTGTTTTCCTTTTCGGTGCTTATGTGACATGTTTCAATAGCTGTACAGCGAGAGAGGAACCAATTCTGGTCAGTCTGGGAAGGTCGACTGTATGTACTAACGCGGTGAAAATTAATATTTAACCGCGACTTTTTTTGCACATGGAGATGTTGTAAAATAAATGCAGTTATGTATATTTTTAAATACATTTTCTTAACTAATATAACAGTTGCACCTGCAGAAAACAGTTATAATTGTGCTTCAATATTTTCCGCAACCAGCCTAGACCTCGAATAAATACATATGTAACGCAATTAAGCTCGGTGTTTTCCGCTGCGACTTAGGTAGCAGCACAACGGGCCTCGCTATTTAGCCTAGCCGGCGGTTATTGGCGAAAAATGTAAGTTATACAACTTACTTCCCATCCTGGCAGTCGTATAAAACCAGGGAATCATCGTCGCTACTAGAAATGATCGCTTCCCCGTTTGAACTGAAGTCGAAGCAGTTGATTTTGTCGGAATTTTCTCGAAACACCTTAGCTACCCTGAAGCTCCGTAGCACATTGTCCGTTAGCTTCATTGTGGCCCGTCTAAGTCTGAAGGGAAACGGCCCCTTCTGTCACCGTTAACTCACCCTACCAGTGGCACTTGTTTCGTTTGAAGAAAACATACAAAACTGAAAAACCTCTTTAAGGTTTGTAAATGTTCCGCGGTTGAAAATAGACAAAGAAAGCGCGCCCACTACACTCTCTACTCTATGGGAGGGAAAAAGCACCGCCTTCGACGCAGCAATGACGCGCAGTTGCACAAAACTAGATTGTGTGGTTGTGAAGTTATCGCGATATCTGACAGTTAACGCGAAAGGTAAAACGGGACAAAAGTCAGTCGCTGTTTAAACATTTACAACTTCGACAGAGGAATATAAAAACACACATTATCAAAAAAAGAATAAATTACTTTAGGACTGAACTTAATAGAAGGGAGCAACGAAACAAGAAAAGAATGAAACTGTCGACCTAAAATCTCCGCGTACCCATTAGGACTCAATTACCCACAATCCTTTCTCTGACCCTCCATTACATATTAAAAACAGCAGAGAATGCACTTATAAAAGGAGAAGTCCGTGTGCGCCGATTTAAATCGAACTAAAAAAAGAAAGTCAGAAGAGGAGAGAGAAGAAAAGGGGGCATCTTTTACAGCCATGTTTCGTCCGAGATTAATTCCTGAAGTATTCTGCGGACGCCAGTGTGTGAGACAGGTAGATGTTGTGATAGCGACTGTTTGTTGTAAAAACACGTAAAGGAGAGTTTAATAAAGAACAACACAAGTTCTTAACTTGCGTCATTGTGTTAAGTTCTTTGGACGCGTTTGATAAAAAAATGTCGTTTGTCACTGTCGAAATCCATTATCGTTTTATTTACACTAAGTTGCTGAGAGCTACACACTTAAAGACCATACCAGAGACCGATAATGATACTGAGCAACGTGTTTGTGTTTTGTCTTATTGTGACAGTGGTTACATGCTGTATGTTCCGCCTCACTCCGTCGTCATTACATTCAAGTAAATCATTACTCAGTAAGTACGCAAGTCCAGTTAAAGTCTACTGACTATTGAGTTACGACACTGCTCCACTTATCCTGTCGACTGCTAGGAACCTTCATAAACATCAGTCTGATACGGTTTGTCAAAGCTACTGTTTTATTTATTATCGATTTATGAGCTTTTATTATTCTTAGTTTTTAAACCGACCAGGGCTATATAATTGGCTAAAATATTAGTTTGCTCTAACTTCACTCCTTTTTATGTGATTTGACTTTAACATCCAGAAATATTAATTCTAACTATCATTATCTGTGATATGTTTCCCTGCAGGTTTTCTATGCTCTGATTCAGTAAAGTGTCAATGGCTCGTGTCCTTTCTCTGTTTCCGGTCAAGCCTCTGCGAGCCTTGGTGTGCAAAACCAAATCCGCACACAGCCACATGTCAATGGACTCCCGGGCACGTCAAGTGTTTGCCGCGGCAGTGGAGTCTGTGCAGCCCGACGCCGTGGTGCGACGAAGTGTCGAACGCAGAAATGACGCTGTCATCATCAGTGGCCAGAAATTCACTCTCAGACACAACCTGCATTTGGTAGGATTTGGGAAAGCCGTCCTGGGAATGGCTGCTGAGGCAGAGAGGATTGTGGGGGATCACCTGGTGAAGGGGGTCATCAGTGTACCCTATGGCATTCAAGAGACATTGAAGCAGCACGGAAGAGAGTAAGCTACTGGTAAAAAAATGTGGATGTCCGACAATATCGTTACCGTTTTTCCCTTAAAACACTGCATTGGCTTTGCGAAATGATATGTGCTCCTTCAACACATGAACGTTATGAAGATATACAAACCTTTCGTCACCAGACGGCAGCATTGGAACTGTTTTTTTCTAATCTGTATTTCAATGTAGTATGTTAGAGCCAAAAACTTTTGACAGTGGTTTGCAGGGCGGGATTAACATTTTCTAAGGCCTGTGGCTAATTACCAGGATGGGGACCCTTTATATCATGTCCCTACAATGGCAGATGCAATAACATATTGGCTCACAAAAGTCCATAGAACCATTTTCAATCATTTCTATGACACACTACAGTGGGAATCAAATTGGCAATATGTAACTGTAGATGAGTTTCTCACAAACTTTTCTGTCCCACGTTTTAAATCAAAGTCTGCCTTATGTCTGTAAAAATGCTTTTATGTCTGTAGCACTTTGAGATCCCAGGGATGGAAAGTGCATTATAAAATAAAATGTATTATTACTATTAAGTCAACAGTCTGTGTTCAAAATAAAAAAAAAAATATTATTACTAAAACACTTTACTTAAACTTAAACTTCCATTTAAGATATAGAAAAGTGCCATATTTATTTTTAACTTCTCAGAAACAGTGATATGCCTCTCTGCTCAGCAAGCAATCAAATGAAACAAATAATGTCTAGTGTTGGACAGAATAACTCACCAAAAACAATCATCAACATTATAAACTTCAGCCCAATAAAGAAATGAAAAGGCACACAGATAAAAAAGTATTTCAGCAAAAGTTAAATGATTCCCTTTTGTCGAGACGGCACCAAAAGGCGGTTCGCTGGCAAATGTTGAAATACTTGGAATACATGGAAAGGCTCAAGAAACTCGTCTAAACTACAATTAGTGAATCCGGCATTTTGAACGGAAGAGACCGGCTTGTTATCCAGCACAATGCTATGATTTTTGTCTGATAGCTTATGCTCCTGGGTTTTCTTTGTTGTATTTAAATGTGACTCTTTGAGAGACAGCTATGTTGTTTTTTCAGTCCATTCCTAGTCGATTTGCATTGCATAAAAACACATTGTGATAAAGTGTTAAAATCTTGCCCCCCTTCCTTGCATGACAAGTTCCTTTTAGTAATTACAAATTAGTTTTGTTACCTGCTAAATAATTCGGTCCACAGACATTTAGTGTACTAATGTGTATTTTTGTTGTGCCTTCAGGTAACTTCAACTTTTATTTATTTATAGTGCCAGCTCATAACAACTGTTATCTCAAGGCATACAAACAAGCATGAAAACAATACTAAGAAAGAATTTATAATAACAGGAAAAGATACCATCTGCCCTTTTAGACCCTCACACCGGCTAGGAATGACTCCTTAAAAACCCAGACAGGGGAAAAGGCAGAAAGCCCAGGGTGATCGACAGCAGAGGGGATCCTCACCCAAGACGGACAGGCAGGCTAACTGAACAGGAGCAAGTACAAAACAAAATTTCTTTATGTCTACAAATAAAAAGAAGGGCACCATAAAGTCCATTCATAGTCTTGGGTACAGATCGCAGACAGTAGAGGGCTTAAGGAGTGATGGTTTAATGATAGCAAATTTAAAACTAAGGGGAAAATAGCCAATTGTAAGAGATAGATTGATTCCAAAAAGGGTTTAGGTGTAAGCAACTGGACTTCTTCTTGGAGTTGAAAGACGTTTCATTCCTCAACTGAGGAACGTCATCAGTTTCTGGTTGTTGTTGGAGGGAACTCTAGTAGTTATACTACTCTAGACCACTCCCTTCACCACTGGACAAAGGTGTGAAGAGCTGTTTTGATCACACCTCTTTAGACAAACTGCTCCTGATGTTAATGAGCAGTTTTCTTGTCACATGTCCAGATGTGAATGGGAGTCATTGTCACACCCGTCTAGAGAACCCTGCTCTGGTATTGATGAGCAGTTAAACTTCCTAGGATGGGATCTCAAGGCAGAATGGTATGTAGCAGACAGTTGATGACATAGACCTCCCCCTCTATTCAAGGTTGGTTGTTCCAGATGGGCAGAGATGGCTTCCTTCACTCCTCTCTCGAACCACCTGTCCTCCTTGTCCAAAATATGCACCTCTGAGTCCTTGAAAGAGTGTCCCTTTTCATTGAGACGGAGATAAACTGCTGAGTCCTGTCCTGATGTGGTCGCCCTCCTGTGCTGGGCCATTCGTTTGCGGAGTGGTTGTTTGGTCTCCCCAATATACAGATCCGAACACTCTTCACTGCACTGAGCCGCATAGACCACATTGTTAAGGTTTTCCCTTCAATTTTATCCTTGGGATGAACTAACCTCTTTCTGAGTGTGTTGCCCGGTTTGAAGTAGACAGGAATATTGTGTTTGCTGAAAATCCCCTGAGTTTCTCAGATACTCTTGAAACATAAGGCACCACCATGTGTTTTCTCTTGTTCCGACCTTTTGTGATGTGTTTTGTAGTGGTTTCTTTATTCTGCCTATTACCTGTTTTGTTGAAGGCCCAGTTGGGGTAGCCACAGGTTTTCAGGACCTGTCTGATGTGTGTGTGTTCTTTTTCCTTCCCCTCTGCTCTGGATGGGATGCTGTCTGCCCAGTGTTGCAGAGTCCTGATGACACTGAGCTTGTGTTCTAGTGGATGGTGAGAGTCAAAGAGTAGGTACTGGTCAGTATGTGTGGGTATCCTGTAGACATCTGTGACAAGGTCTCCATTTTCCCCAACTGATACCTCGCAGTCCAAGAAAGGAAGTTTTCCATCCTTTGTCTCCTCCCTGGTGAATTTAATGTAATTGTTGACTGAATTGATGTCCTGTCGTAATCTGTCATCAACTGCTTTTACTGCTTCTCTTGTGGGGATGCAGGTGAATAGTGACGTGACGTCAAATGAAACCATGGTTTTGTCTGGTTGCAACTTCATGTCACTGATCTTCTCAGTGAAGTCTATGGAGTTCTGAATGTGCTGGGGGGTGTCTCCTACCATAGGTGAAAGAATTGTAGCAAGTGATTTAGCAATATTGTAAGTGACAGAGTTGATACTACTTACAATAGGTCTGAGTGGCGTTCCTTCCTTGTGGATCTTCGGGAGGCCATAGATGCATGGAACAGAGTCGCCTGGGTAGAGTTGATAGTAGGTGCACTAGTCAATCACTTGGGCGTTCTTTAAAACCTGTAAATGACTAACTATTTTGTTCTTGTAACTGCTGGTTGGGTTTCAGTCTCTCGTATGTTTCAGTGTCGCTGAATAGATTTTCCATTTTGGAGCGATACTCAGTGGTATTTAGCACCACTGTGCACCTCCCCTTGCTGCTGGTAGTATGGTTATGTTTTCACCCTTGCTTAAAGAAGTGATGGCTTTTCTTTCTAGGTGGGTTAGGTTGGATGGTGGAGGTTTTGCGCTTGTGAGGGCTGCTGAAACTTTAATTCGTATCTGGTCCGACTCTGCTCTGGGTATCTTGTTGTTATGGATGACCGACTCTGTAAATGTGATAAGGTCCACTGTAGGTATTTGGTTTGGAGAAATAGCAAAGTTAAGTCCCTTTGCCAAGACATCTATTTCTGGTTTGGTGAGGTCCCTGTCAGATAGGTTCTTCACCCAATGCATCTGGCTTGTGGAGTCTGTAGTCTTTGGTTGCTTGTAGGTTGCCTGTGTAAAGCTTTGGGTGACGCCATGTGTTCTATCCTGGAGGATGTTAAACTTCCGTAGCTGTCTCTCCTTGCTCTTTGAATGCTGTGCTAATTGTGCCATCTCAACAAAATTGGAAACTTCATGTATTAAAGCCAGGGGTACATTTTTCCTCAGTTGTTGACAAATCTGGTTGCACTTCTGTTTTAAATTATCTAAAGTAAAGTGTACCTGTCTTATCCTTTTGCATAGTAGTTGTTGCTGTGCTCTGTGTAGAATCTGTTTGGCTCTGTGTCCCTTTACTGTGGAGCCAAGTCGTAGGTTTTTCGGAAGCAAAGTGGATTGTCTACATCTGAGATTAAATCTGAGGTGGTTTCTGTCTGCTGTCTTCCTTGAGATCCTTTCATATTCCCGCACCAGCTGAAGGGTGTCCTTCCCATAGTGCAAAGCAATATGTCTTTCAAGGACTCAGAGGTGTATATTTTGGACAAGGAGGTGCATATTTTGGACACGGAGGACAGGTGGTTCGAGAGAGGAGTGAAGGAAGCCATCTATGCCCATCTAGAACAACCAACCTTGAATAGAGGGGGAGGTCTGCGTCGTCAACTGTCTGCTACATACCATTCTGCCTTGAGATCCCATCCTAGGAAGTTT
>JAFBJS010001954.1:174129-216852 GCA_016785265.1 Paraplagusia blochii
AAGTCAACAAGTATTCGATCACCCTTTGATTTTGCAAGTTCAAGAAATTTCCACTGTGAGAGACAGAATCTAAAAAAAAAATCCAGAAATCACATTGTATGATTTTAACAATTTCATTGTATATTACAGTTTCAAATAAGTATTTGCTTGCTTATCAGACAGATTTCTGAACCGCAAAGACCTGATATGCTATGCTTTTAGTCTAACTCCATTCTGCTCATGATTCTAAGTTAGTCGCACCTGTTTTCATAGATGCACCTGTGCACCCCACAATCACTCAACAGTCTAACTACCAACATGGACAAAACCAAATAGCTGTCAAAAAACACAAGAGACAAAATTGTGACCTTCACAAAGCTGCAATGGGCTACAGGGCAATCGCCAAGCAGCTTGGTGATAAAAGAACAAGTGTTGGAGCAAATGTCCGAAAATGGAAGAGGCTAATGATGACTGTTAATGTCCCTCGGACTGGGGCCCCACACAAGATCTCGTGGGGTATCAGTGGGGGATGTTAAGGAAGGTGAAGAATCAGCCCAGGACTTCACGGGAGGAGATGGCTAATAACCTTAAAGGAGCTGGGACCACTGTTTCCAAGGCTACTAACAGTAATATGTGCACGCGCGTGCGTGCGTGCACACACACACACACACACACACACACACATACATATATACACATATATACATATATATGTGTATTACTGATAGTAATACATATATACTGTATATATAAACTGTATGTGTTCATAAAAATAAAGGTAATACCAAAGTAACACATATTTCTGAATGAATGAAATATATTTAATATCTACTTTGTTCTTTCCATGGTTGAATATGCTGACAACAAAATCACATAAAAATTATCAATGAAAATCAAATGTATCATGGAGCCCATGAAGGTCAGGATTTGGAGTTATACACAAAATTTAAGTCAAAAAACACACTACAAGCTGATCCAACTTTGATGTAATGGCCTTTAACAAGTCAAAATGAGGCTCAGTAGTGTGTGGCCTCTGCATGCCTATATGACCTCCCTACAATGTCTGGGCATGCTCCTGATGACGTGGCAGATGTTCTCCTGAGTGATCTCCTCCCAGACCTGGGGTAAAGCACCCGCCATCTCCTGGACAGACTGTGGTGCAATTTGGCGTTGGTGGATAGAGCGGGCCAGTCCATAACATCAATGCCATCATGTTGCAGGAACTGCTGACACACTGCAGCCACACGAGGTCTAGCAGATTAAGAGTACAGGGCACCAGTGGCAAATTTACCAATCTTGGTCTCTGGCAAATGCCAAACCTCTTACACAGTGTTGGGCTGTAAGCACCCCCACCTGTGGTGACGGGCTACTACCCTCATGGGAGTCTGTTTTTGACTATTTGAGCAGACACATGCAGATTTGTGGCCTGCTGGAGCTCATTCTGGATTTCAAAATGGACATTGAACTGTGAATGTCTTTCAAAGTGAACATTCGAAATGTTACAAAACCAAATAAGCAATATTACTACAGTCACTGAACAGCTCCCACCTGCCCTCCAGTCATGTCTCAGTTACTCAGAGGAAAATTGTAAAACTTTTCCCCCTCACAGTTTAATACTTCAGTTGAAAATACAAACTCAGCTCTACCAACAGTGCTGAACCGGTTTCCCCTCTCAAAAAGGGGACCATTTCTAATAAGAAATTAGCTCTGTGGTTCAATACCCAAACACAGGCCTTAAAGCTCGAAACATGGAGATTAGAAAGGTTATGGCGTTCCACACATAATGATGTCATGTGGAGGAACAGCTTTGACATGTATAGAAAAGCCCTCAGACATGCTAGGAGCACGTATTATGCAGAGGTAATTCTTCTTCTTCCGTTTTTCAGGGGTTGCCACAGTGAGTCAACAATTTCCATCTCACCCTGTCCGCATCCTCAACTCCAACTCCAACCACCTTCATGTCCTCCCTCACTGCATCCATAAATCTCATCTTTGGCCTTCCTCTTCGACTCTTACCCGGTAGCTCCATGTCTAGCATTCTTCTCCGAATATAACCACTGTCCCTCCTCTGAACATATCCAAACCATCTTAACCTGGCTTCTCTAGCTTTTTCTCCAATCCTTCCTGTCTGTGTTGTCCCTCTAATCACCTCATTCCTGATCCTGTCCATCCTTGTCACCCCCACAGAGAATCTCAGCATCTTTAACTCTGCCACCTCCAGTTCTGCTTCTTGTCTTCTACCTATTCCTAGTATCTCTAATCCATACATCATGGCTGGTCTCACAACTGTCCTGTAAACCTTTCCCTTCACCTTAGCTGACACTCTTCTATCACAAATCACTCCAGAGACCTTTCCCCAGTTGTTCCAGAGACCTTTCTCCAGTTGTTCCATCCTGCCTGTACTCTATTCTTCACCTCTCTTCCACAGTCTCCACTGCTCTGAACAGTTGAGCCTAAGTATCTGAACTTTCCCACCTTCTCCAACTCTGCTCCTTGTAATTTCACCACTCCACTGTTCCCCTTTTCATTAACATACATGTACTCGGTCTTGCTACGGCTGACCATCATTCCTCTTCTCTCCAGTGCAAACCTCTACCTCTCTAGGTCCATCTGTCCATCACCAGAGCAAACAAAGGGGCTCAGAGCTGATCCTTGATGAAGTCCCACCTCCACCTTAAAGTCCTCTGTCCTTCCAACAGCACACCTCACCACCGTTGTGCTGTTCGCATACATATCCTGCACCAGTCTAACATACTTCTCTGCCACTCCTGACTTCCTCATACAAAACCATAGTTCCTCCCTTGGAACTCTGTCATAGGCCTTTTCCAAATCTACAAAAATACAATGCAGTTCCTTCTGACCCTCTCTGTACTTCTCCATAAACATCCTTAAGGCAAATATTGCATCTGTGGTACTCTTTCTCGGCATAAAACCATACTGTTGTTCGCAAATCTCTACCTCTTTCCTCAACCTCACCTCAACTACTCTCTTCCAAATCTTCATGGTATGGCTCATCAATTTTATCCCTCTGTAATTGCTACAGCTCTGCACATCACCCTTGTAAATTGGCACAAGAACACTTTTTCTCCACTCATCAGGCATCTTGTCGGTCTCTAAAATTCTATTGAAGAGCCCAGTGAGAAAACTTACCGCTTCTTCCCCCAAGCACTTCCATACCTCAACTGGTATGTCATCTGGGCCGACTGCCTTTCCACTCTCCATCCTCTTCAGAGCTTTTCTAACTTCATCCTTTCTAATCTGATCTACCTTCTCCCTGTTGGGAACAGGCTGCTCATTCCTACGCTCCCTATCATTTTCCTCATTTAACAACTCCTGAAAGTACTCCCTCCATCTTCCAAGCACACCTTCCTCACTGGTGATGACATTTCCATCTCTGTCCTTAATTAATCTTACCTGCTGCACATCCTTCCCAGATTGATTTCTCTGCCTTGCCAATGTGTATAACTCTTTTTCTCCTTCCTTTGTGTCTAACCTCTCGTACAACTCCTCGTATGCCTTTTGTTTGGCCTTGGCCACTTCCCTCTTTACCTCCCTTGCCCTCTCTCTGTACTCCAGTCTATTCTCCTCTGCCCTGTCACTATACCATCTCTTCTTCGCTGATCTCTTCCTCTGGACACTCTCCTGCACCTCATCATTCCACCACCAGGTCTCTTTGTCCTCCTTTCTCTGTCCAGAGGAAACCCCTAGCACCTTCCTAGCTGTCTCCTTGATGACTCTAGCTATGGTATCCCAATCCTCCAGGAATTCCCCACCACAGCCCAGAGCTGCTCTGACTTCTTTTCCAAAGTAACTTTCACCACTTCCACCACTTGATCTTCTGCTCCGTCTTCACCTTCTTCCTTCTTCTCACCTCCATTGTAAGCTTGCACACTACCATCCTATGCTGTTTGGCTACACTCTCACCTGCCACCACCTTACAGTCACTTATCTCCCGCAGATTACTTCTTCTACAGAGAATGTAATCTACCTGAGTGGACCTGCCTCCACTATTGTATGTCACCCGGTTTTCCTCTCTCTTTTGGAAAGGTGTTTACCACGGCCATATCCATTCTTTTTGCAAAATCCACCACTGCCTGTCCTTCCAAATTTCTATCCCTAACCCCAAACCGCCCCAATACTTCCTCATCCCCTCTGTTCCCTTCTCCTACGTGGCCATTGAACTCTGCTCCAATCACCATTCTCTCTCCCCTAGGGATGCTCTCTACATATAAATCCAGCTCATTCCAAAACTTCTCCTTCTCTGCTAACTCAATGCCTACCTGTGGAGCATAACCACTGACAACATTAAACATCACTCCTTCTATTTCTACACTCACACACATCAACCTGTCTGACAGTCCTTTTACATCCACCACATTACTTTTCCCCGATGATCACCCCACTCCATTTCTCTTTCCATCTAATCCATGGTAGAATAACTTAAAACCTCCCCCAATGTTTCTAGCCCTGCTGCCCTTCCACCTAGTCTCTTGCACATACAACACATCCACTCTTCTTCTCTCCATCATGTCAGCTAGCTCCCTACCTTGTACCTACATTCAGGGTTCCCACTTTCAGACCAACACTTCTAACCTTCCTCTTTTCCCTCTTTGTCTTAATCACAGCACTGTTGGCGGTCGTTGTCAACCCGGGCCCCGACCGATCCGGTATGGAAATCTATTTGTTGTCTCGCATTATAGATTTGGCAAAATGTTTTTACGCCGGATGCCCTTCCTGACCCAACCCTCACCATTTATCCGAGCTTGGCACCGGCACTAAAAAAAAAACCCACTGGCTTGTGCTCCCTAGTGGCTGGGTTAGCAGAGGTAATCGATAGTAATAAAAACAACCCCAGGTTCCTGTTCAGCACTGTCGCCAATCTGACAGAGAACCATAGAGCAATAAATCCATCCTTCTATCTCTGAGTAGTGACAACTTTAACCAATTTTTTAATGATAAAATTAAAAAGATCAAAGATATAATTAACCTGCTTCTCCCCATTGAAACTGATAATGTACCTCCACAAATAATAATAAAAGCAGTGATGGCCCTAGTTTTCCCCTTAGAAGAATTTAGTTCAATAACCCTCCCTGAGTTAACCTCACTGGTTTCCTCTTCCAAACCCACTACATGCAAATTGGACCCCATACGAACACCACTCTTTAAAGACTCTCTGCCACAGCTCGGCGATGTCACATTAAATCAAATTATCTCCAAAATCCTAGAGAAAGTTGTGGTTGCACAATTGTGTAATCATTTACATATTAATAATCTAAAATTTCAGTCTGGATTTAGAATCCACCACAGCACAGAGACTGCATTGTTAAGGCTAAAAAATGATATTCTCCCGGCCTCTGAAAAAGGACTTGTGTCCCTGCTGGTACTACAGTACCTGATCTTAGTGCAGCATTTGACACTGTTGACCATAAGATCCTACTTCACTACACTAGAGTATGAGGAACTGCACTTGGTTTAAATCCTATCTAACAGATAGGTTCCAATTTGTTAAAATAAACGAGGACTCCTCTGTACACACTAGAGTTGATTGCGGAGTTCCACAAGGCTCCGTACTTGTGCCAATTCTTTTTACATTGTATATACTTCCTCTGGGCAAAATTATTAGACATAATAACATAATATAGATTTCCACTGCTATGTAGATGATATCCAGTTGTACTTATCTGCAAGGCCTGACGACCCAAACGACATACCTCGGCTTCAGTCATGTTTTAAAGACATCCAGACATTGATGACACAAAATTTTCTGCTTCTAAATGCAGTAAAAAACAAGGTTATAGTATAAGGGCAAAAACGCACTGATCCACCAGTGTTGAACCTGGACGGAAATATTCAACCCTCCCGCTCTACTGTCAGGAACCTGGGGGTCTCATTCGATAATAGCTTAAATTTTGACGAACATGTTACGCAAATTAGCAGAATTGCCTTCTACTATTTACGTAATATTAAGGCAATTAGAAATATTCTGTCTCGTAAGGATGCAGAGAAACTAATCCATGCCTTCGTAACCTCTAGGCTGGATTACTGCAATTCTCTTTTATCAGGAATTTCCTTCACGTCCTTTAAAGAGCCTTCAACTAGTCCAAAATGCAGCTGGCTCCCATTCCTTATTCCTCATTACAAAGTACTACTTTTTGCATTTAGAATGAGCGCATAGTCTGAGCACCCCTGCTCCCTCTCTCTCGTCCCTGTCTGACTCTCTACTCCACAACTCCTCTCCCTCAATCTTTTGAAATCTGTTTTTAAGTACCTTTTTTTCTCTTTCCCATTCCTGTTGCTAATCAATGGGAAAATGCCACGACACCAATGGGCCGATGCCGCAACTAGGATATCCAGGACTAGGAGGACCAGCAGTATGATGAACAGGATCAAAGCCTCATATACCTACTGACATAACGGCTACTGGAGGCTTTTTTCAAATTTGACTATGTGTTGTACCTTTGTACTTGTTTTATTTTATTGTATTTTTATGCTTTGGTAACATCCAAAGCACTGTCTGTTCATCCAAGGTCTAAGGTTTCTACCGCTTTTTTGTTCCCTGTTAAAAGGGTTTTTTCCCTCTGTGATTTTTCCTTACCCTGGCTGAGGGTCTAAGAACAGAGGATGTTACCAACCTTGTAAAGCCCTATGCGACAAATTTGAGTTGTAAATGTGGGCTATGTAAATAAAATTTGATTGATTGATTGATTTTGCAAGACTTTGGCAGTGACAGCATAACAAATATATAACCATGTATAGAATAAGATATCCACTTTATATAAGTAAACATATTTGGAGAATTTCAATAAAAATATAATTAGAATATATTTAGAATATATTTTTCCAATCTAAGTAGATCACTCCAGCCTGAAAAGTAGCCCACGAGACAAGAAAGTGTGGGCGACCCTGGAGTAGAAGATACAGAGGACAGGGCGAGATGGAAAATGTTGACTCGCTGTCAATATTTTTTTCTCAACAAGGATAAGAAAATATATATCCATAAAAACATATAAGCTTATGTTACTATTATTTTTAAAGACCTTTTACTCATTTGACAATATTGTTAACTGACAATATTCTCAACAAATGCCGTTACATGCAGTTATTTGCCCCGCAAACTGGCATAAACATCTCAGGAGCAAAATTGAAAAACCCTGGTATTGAATTATCAGGTTTTTTCTTATGGTAAAGGATCGTTAAGGATCTTGTCTATATCCCATAAATAAACCAATATCAGGTTGATACCGGCTGACCATATTGTTGGAGATACCTACTGCTGGCTAACAACAACAGCAAAATAAAACCAACGTTCTCTACTTAACTCGAGTCCAAACTCCTCTAACTTTATGTCCAAAATTCTCGACAATATCGTCCCTCTATCCCTCTGACACTCTGACACTCTGTTAAATCGACCTCCGTTAATATCAGTACTGTATCTTTGAAAAAAAAAACAGACAAGGCAAATACGACAGACCTGGCAAAGATGACGTGAAGTGGGTATAACGAACGTGGATGAATAAGGAAAATGAAACCTACCACCCGCTGAGGTCAGGAACAGCGTCAGGCGTCCCTCCGTTCTGCCCAGTCCCTGGGAGAAAAACACATGAAGCTAACGAACCGTAAATCCCATGTTTCAACGATTCAGCGTTGGTCAATGTATTAAAATTAAAATCCAACTGATGGAGTGAAGACATTTTACCTTGTCTGTAGTACATGTCGTTCACTGTGTTCCCGTAGACTTTCCAAGCAAAATGAATAGCTATGACACTAAAAACCAACCAGCTGAGAAGGATCTTGAATATGGATACTCTCATGTCGTTGGCGAACCAGTCGTCTACGAACTCGGAGAGAAATGACAAACAGCTGTCAGCAATGCGCGACAGGAACTCAAAGTCCCAAGATTCGTCCATTTCTGCTCTTTACAAGCACGTATCGGGTTTAATACATCTGTAATGGCGGAAAGGCGCAGAGTTAGCTCGTTAGCACGAAAACAAACGCCATACTCTTCGTCCAGAATCTGACCGAAAAGTGACGTCATGTGGAGTTTTCTTCTCTGGCTGTTTAACGGTGTTTCGTGGTCTCTGCTTGAGTTGCTGTTGCCATCTAATGGCAAATTTAATCCAGACATCGTTTGTAATCCATGAAAATTAATATTCATCTTAATACATAAGTAAACTTGTTGGTAGACATAAATGCTGTTTAATGTAATATGAAAGCGAGTGTTGCGTTAACAGGGTTTAAGAATTTCAAAGTAGCTTTAACATCAGTTGAATGGACGGCACTGTGTTGTAAGTATTTTAAATATTTTTTTACTTAATTTCGAAATTAATTTATACTAGATTACCACACCAACGAGTACAAAATGTGCAATGTTACAATTATCCGTCATTTTATTTTTCTCTAATTTTATCAAAGCATTTCAATACGTCATAGCCCCGGACAATATACGTCACCGTAAGAGGCAGAACCTACAGAAGAATCAGGCTCTCCGATTGGTCTACAGAGTTTGCCGTGAGAGATTCCGGATATCGGCTGTGCTAAAGAGATTTTTTTCTGCTACTCATACTGACAGCTCCTTTAACCGGGATGCCGACGGAGTTTGACGTAGCAGATCCCGCTATAAACTTTTCGTCGCGACCGGGCAGAAATCGTAAGTTTGTGTGCTTTCTTTCTCTATTATTATGAAATGATATCTCGCTTTGCTCAACCGAGGCCACGAAATTAATCTATAAGGGTGTCTTGCTAGCGGCTATTGCTAATTGCCATGTAAACATTGCAGCCAGTGTTGACTTGGCTGCCTCGGAATTTAATTTTAAACGTACTTGTTATAATATAAACAAACAGTATGTGTTGATCCAGCAGGAGCCACATTAGATTGGCAGACCTTAAGTCATTTAAGTCTGGGTCCAGGGTCGTTTACCAGTATCGGACGAGTAACGGTTGGAGATCTATTCTGGTCATGTTTGTTCGACATCATTCCTCTATTCTCATGTGATCCTTTCACTGGTTTATCATGAGTGCGCTCATTCATACGAACATGGGGGAGGTCCCACACACTCAACTGTAATGGGATTATTATAAACCAGATGGTCAGGTGGAGGCGCAGGTTGGATTTTCTAACATTTATTTTAACCTTGCCGTTTGTTAAGGACACATTGACCCAGGAACACCACTGTTGTTATTAACTTAACAGGTTGGGATGAGATATGTCTGTGAAGATTCTCATTCATCCAGGTCATGATATCCAAAAAGGGTTTAGTTGTAAGCAACATGACCTTTTTGCAGTTGAAAGACCCTTTTAGGAGGGAGGAGAGTTTTCTCCATAACCATGGGTTTTTATTTCCATTTTAGCGATTCCATCTTGATGCTTATGAATATGCATATTCTCTCTCCTTGAATGACCTGGATGGATGTAGTTGTATGATGTGTTCAGGTGTAAGTTTCCTCTCATGTGTAGTTACTGGGATGTAACATGGAGAGAGACGCTCATCCAGCGGCAGAGGCAGAGGGAATGAACATCTGTCGTTCACTCTCTGAAAACGTTCCATCTGGTAAGTGCTGTATATGTTAGCATTTCAATCATGTTACTTTACTGTGTTGACAACCTTAAAGTTTATTTGCAAGGCAGAAAACTGACTTTCAATTAAGGTGAATTTGATGACAATGATATTTTGTAGATTAAAGTTTCCTTTTGAGGGCCAACCTTAAATGATATAAATGTATGTTTATTCTCATAAATTCCATTAAATTACCACAAATTCTCATTGATAAAATTTAACATCTTTATTGTTAGAATTTTGCAACCCTGCTTATTGCTTCATCCATCCATCCATCCATCCATCCACTTCCACATCCACTCCATCTACTTTATCTTTTTTTTAATTCAGTTTTCTCTCATCTCCTCCTGAACTTTAGCTGACACCTTTGCGACGTCTCTGTCTCTCTTGGGGAACCATATGTTTTCTTATCCGGTGACGAGGGATGACAGCGCCAGCTCTGACAAACAGGAGCCTTCAGATTTATACTCCTCACATATTACAGCATGTACAGCTGAAGACCCAAACTCTGACCACTGGGAAAATCCAACGAACAAGGAGATGGACATCTCTGACTGTCACAACAGTAACTCCAGGACTGCAGAAGGCAGAACCAGGGAAGAGGGTGTCGACAATGACCAGAGTGACTCTGGGGAGTTTGTAGTGACCATGCTGGCCAAGGCCAAGCTGGAGGAGCAGGGTATCGGTGTGAAGGGAAGGTCATCTCCCCTTTTGGAGGTGGGCACCCAGGAAACTCCTGCTTTTATATCTTACCGCGATGAGGATGTGACAGCTGACAGCTGGCGGGAGCACAGGAAACACATCTTTGTTCTGAGCGAGGCGGGAAAACCTATTTACTCTCGATACGGTAGTGAAGAAGCTCTGTCATCAACGATGGGAGTTATGATGGCGCTGGTTTCCTTTGTACAGACTGGTGACAACATCATTCGCTCAGTGTATTCAGGTAGGGGCATCATGTTGTACACCTTCAACACCCAATGCTTAACACCGATCTATTCACGGCTGTTAAGAGCTGTTAAAAACAGGTGTTGAAGTTCTCTGTTCTCTTTTTTTGAGCAGATGAGCAAGTTCAGGAGAATTATGTTGTTGTGTATTTTCTCTGTAGTACTGTGACAAAAAAGTACCTAATTGTACAATTGTAGCGTGCCTGCATACATGCGTGCGTGTGTGTGTAACAAATGATTATCAACAGCTGGTCTTCCTTAGCTTCTCTCAACTACATTATTTAAGAAACTAATAGGGATTCTCTCTGCCTCCAGAATGTATCTAATTGTTTCCCAACCTTTTTGAGCCATGATATACAAGCAAACAAATCTTACTCAATCTATACAAATCTGTAATAAAATATATATATATAAGATAAGAGACCTCATAACTAAAAAAAATCTCAACCTATTTAGTTGAAGACAACACTGGTGTTCTGACATCAGTGGATTTCAAGGAGGACACAAAGATGTTCCTCAGCTTCATCTTTAGTCTCAGTAGGCACAATCTGTGCTGCAACCCAGCGGAAGAGGATTTAATTTAGGTTCTTCTTTCCCTGCTGCAAAGAAAAAAAGAAAGTTATGTAATATAACTTAGAAATTGATTTTTTTTTCCACAACTGGTTTGCAAATGATTAATTACCACTGCTTTTGTTTCTTCCACAGAGGGACATACTGTGGTCTTCTTACAGAAAGGCCCCCTTGTGTTGGTTTGTGTGTCCAGCAGTCGCCAGTCTGAAGAACAGCTGCGGGGAGAGCTGCTCTATGTATACTACCAGATTGTCAGTATGCTCACTCAAGCTAGTATTTCCCGCATCTTCGAACACAAGAAGAACTATGACCTACGAAGACTCCTGGCAGGATCTGAGAAGATCCTGGACGGCCTCCTCAACTTGGTGGACTCGGATCCCAGCTTTCTGCTGGCAGCCATACACTGCCTGCCCCTCGCATCATCTCTCAGGGACTCGCTCAGTCAGATCTTGCAGAAAGCTATCACGCCCAACCTGGTTTTCTCCATTCTCATAGCGAAAAACCAGCTTCTCACTATCGTCCAAGAGAAGACTGTCATTGAGGATACCAGGCTGGAATCTGCTGATGTTCACCTCCTCTTGAACCTCATCGGCGCCTCCTCTGCGTTTCAGGCTGGGGAAATCTGGACTCCCATCTGCCTCCCTCTCTTTAACCCAGACTGTTACTTTTATGCCTACATTTCCTACCTGGATCCACCAGAGTGCACTGTTTGTTTGCTGCTGCTCTCTACTGACAAGGAGGCTTTCTACACTGTGGCAGAGTGCAAGAGGAAGATTGAAGAGGCCATGTTGGCCCAAAACTCCCTGAGCCTCATTGCCAAAGCCCAGTCATACAGAGTGAGCCAGGTCAACGTCTCGGACCTCAGACACTTCATGTACAAGCCCTTCGATGTGCCAGACAACCACCGGCAGCTTGTCCAATTCACCAGGTCTGTGAGTTCAACTGTTTGGACTAACAAAGGAGCAGTTCCCATGAAATTGTTGTAAGCTTTCTAACATCAAACAGTAAAACTGTGGATATACCGTCCCATTATTGCACATCCAAAATAAAGTACACTATTGGGATGATGAGAGAGGATGGCTGAGCCAATCAGAGAGAGGAACAGAGGAGCAGAATCGGTTAAACTATATGACACTGAGTACTTACTGTATTATTCTTACTGTATACCAGGGGTATCCAAACTGTTCCACAAAGGCACGGTGTGGCTGCTGGTTTTTGTTCCAACCAACCAAGAGCACATAGCTTGACCAATCAGGTGTCTGATGACTGTGATCAGTTGATTAAACCTGTCAACTGAGGTGTGTTGCTGCTTGGTTGGAACAGAAACCTGCAGCCACAGCGCTTTGTGGAACAGTTTGGACACCCCTGCTGTATACTATCTAGTCTAGGTAAAAAAGACTTCCAGAGATAGTTCATAAATGTGCTGATCTCAGATCCTTTGCATGCGTGAAATGGGATTTTAATAAAATCATGATCTACTGAGGGAACGTTATGAGCAATGTAGGATTGTGGGTGTGTGTGTGTGTGTGTGTGCGCGCGCGCGCATGTGTGTTAGTAGATATAGATGTGTGTGTATATTTATATCTTAAACTTTATCCAATCACACTGATTTCATCCAGTCCAGAGATGGAGGCTCCGTACAGCAGTGAAGAGGAGAAGATGCGTCTCCTTGATCTTTACCGCTACATGCACAGCCGCATCCACAGCACGTCACGACCCCTCAAGCTCATCTACCATGTGGCAGAGAAAGAAACCCTACTGGCATGGGTGGGTAATGTACTGTGTGTGCGTGCAAGCGAGTGGAGGTCGGGTCACACTGAGTCATGTTGTATGATTAGCCCTTCATCCTGTCCTTCCCTCCACAGGTCACCAGTAAGTTTGAGTTGTATACCTGCTTCAGCCCACTGGTCACCAAAGCCTGTGCTATCACAGCCATCACTAAGCTGCTGAGGTGGATCAAGAAGGAGGAGGACCGTCTCTTCATCAAATACCCCCCCAAATACTCCACCACCCCAAACCCCAGCAAGAGCTCAAGAGGTGGCAAGTCAGAGCAGCAAAACTCTACAGATAATGGATTTATTTCTCTATTATAGGACAACCAGGACTACTGCTCTTCTTTCACCTTAACACGGTCCACTGGCTTCTACAGCTGGACAGACACTGATGACTGGACAGACACAGATGACCTCATGGGCGCTAGTGACGTGAATCTGACAATGTTTCAGAAGAAACCTCTTCTCAGAAGCCAGAACTGTTTTAAATTTTTTGGACAAGACAGCATCATATGAATCACTACTGTCCCGGGGAAGGGTCGGGGCCAAACAGCATCACTATTTTACCTTATCAAAGCTGCAGCTGAAATTCCACTATACATATTTATGTCTACGTGTGTATGTAAAACGATATAGTTGCAAATATATATATATATATATATATATATGTGTATATATATATATATATATATATGTGTATATATATGTGTATATATATATATATATGTGTATATATGTGTATATATAGATATATGAATATCTATATATATACATATATATATATATTTGCAACTATATCGTTTTAATATTGCATTGTACAATACAATTCTCTCTGGCCATGAATGTATAACAGATGATTGGTCCTTCCTGTTGGTGACATCACAGGTGTCCTTCTCCTGTCTGATCAGACCAGGACAAAAACTCCAACTGCCTTTCTCCTCACATATTACAGTCGGTGATGGACTGATTATACCTGGTGAACAACTGAAACTGCCTCAGTGTGGCACTGTTGTCACAGGCTGGAGCTCGGTAAAGTTGCACACCTCCAGCTCTGTTTCTTGTCCAATTAGAGCTTCATTTGTGTTCCCCAACCCCAACCCCAGAACCATTATTGCAGTGATTTCCCTTTTATCTTTCACCACTCCGAGTGTGATACGACTAAGGCAGCCGCAGCTGATGCACTACAGATGGTTCTAATTCGCAGACACTAGGGATGATTTTGAGGTTTTGTAAAGATGCTCAATATAAATTGCTTGTCTTTGAATTCATTGAGGTCCAGCTACTCAGTTTAAGTCTTAGAAAATATATGTCTGGTATTAAGTGAATAAAAAGCTGGTTACACAAATGTATGAGTCCTTGTTAAGAAAAAAAATATCACATTCACTCAATTGTTTCAAACTGCATTTAATCGGGTGTGAGAAAATATCATCGCAGACCCACAGAATTCAGTTATTACGATCAAAACTCTCCTGTTCCAAATCTGAATGTCTGCCTGAGTCCACAAGGGGGCGCTGTGAAGGAGGTACATTTTGACATACCATCACTACTACAAAGAGTTAATGAGCAGAAGTCTTCTCAATAGTATTGTTTTTAAATAACAATTCTCCACTGCCACACATAAATTAAAAATCTACATTAAATTTCTGCATTCCTTAAATAACCTCCTGTATAAACACACATATACATATTTACACAGATGTACACATGCTCCGTCACCACACCAACAATGTACACCAGTGATCCTGAGTCATGGAACATAGCTAAGCCATAGATCGTTATGATCCCCAGATCGGTACTGAGCCATGGTGGGTACCAGGGGCGTAGCCAGACCCCTTAAAATGGGTGGGCCCTGAAAAAATTAGGGTGGGCCAACCCCAAAGTATTATAGCCAAGTTTGATCAGCCCTCATTGGATTGGGTGAGCCTGACCGACACTGGCCCACCCGTGGCTACGTCTCTGGTGGGTACAACCAGAGATTGGTACCAAGCCGCATATCGGTACAACCAGAGCTCGGTATCGAGCTGTGGAATGCTAGAACAGTGATTGGTAACGAGCAAGTTATCGTGTGATAAGAGATTGCTACAACCATTGTGTGCAACCACAGATGGTGTGCGACAGGTGGGAGTGGTTTTATATTGCCTACCTATGGTCAGCGACTGTTCTGATGGCCCCACCTACAAACTGGTCTTTGGTAACAGTCGACCTTGTCATAACAACCAGCTTCGGCTTTGAAGAGGCGTCACATTGTGGATGCAGCAGGTTCCTTAACATCTTATATCATAGACACAGTTTCACAAGATGGAAAAATAAGTCTGACCTCACCCCAACATGTCACAGTTGGACTTCCAAATGATTATGATCCATCCTGCTTTGATCAAGCTCTGGCATTTTCCTTTCTAATGGGTCATTTTTGGATAAACATTTGCTCCTTGTCTTATTCACTCTTCTGGGAAAAGAGCTATGATATCAAACACTTACTGTATGTGGTGCCTGCATACTGGACTTACGAATTAGGCACACCTGCTTTTAGCACCACCTGCAAGCCTCAAGTCTAAACTACATTCTGGACGTGACAAGTCCAGTTGCAACATGTAGATAAAATGAGACTTATCACACTCCAGTAAAACACAGTGACGTCTCTATGGCTACTATGGTCCAAATACATGTGGAATTGAAACCCCCAACCCTCTGCTAGGAAATATTTACACTTTTTCTTTTATTAATTCAGGCTAAAAAATATTTTAAATAGTGGTTGTTTGAAGGATTTTTTAAAATTCATTGACAAATTAACGAATAGCTTGATATACAAAACCAATTGGATGAAGCTCTTTGCCGTTCAGAAACCAGAGAACTGGTTCAATACAGAAAAAATCCAAACACCTACAACAATTGGAAACTTTAGAAACACTTATCAATCGTCCACCTCCTGATGAAGAGACGCTTCTTTCTTAAAAACCACTGAATATCCACACTGTGAAAATGTTCATATAAAAGTGGGAGGACTGAAGTCTACGTTGTGTCTCACGTGATTCAAATGCACCATGGCCCGATCATATGCCATGTGGACCGACTTGCGCACACTTGGTTTCTTGCCTTCCAGTAAGCGCAGTTTGTCCACGGTGTTGTCCACCCCCAGTGGTAGCAGTTTGTCACGAGGGAGCCATTGCCTGAAAACCACACAGGATCATTTCTACAAACCTTCTCCTGCAGGGGGTTTAAACTTTAGAACTTCACAATTGCTCAATGCCAACATAACCACCAGATTCTGTTTGTCAAAAACTTGAACCTCCTCTATACTGTTTTCCCTTTTATAGGGATGGCCAATATGAAAGTTTAATCAATATTTCCTAAATACTTAATTTCTTATTCACATCTTTGTGTATGTGTGTGTGCATGTGTGTTTGTATGTGAAAAAGCAGCCGTCAAATCTGTAGAATCACCATCGTTATGGAGAAGTGAAGCCGAGGAATACTAATAACACTGACTCCATCCTCAGCTTCACTTTTTCTCCATTTTTTCTTTTTTCTTTCTACAATCATTTAGAGAGCTTAATAATGACATACTGGAATGTCCGGATATGGATCCCAGGCCATATGTATGTAACATGTGTCTTACCAGGTTCTTTTGGCATCAAAGAAGAGCACAAGGAAGAGCTTCTCATCTTCTTCTTTTTGCCTCCACTTGCCAAGTTTAAGCACCTCCACAGGAGGCACAGGGATGGGAATGCCGTTGTGGAGGAGCCCTTCTTGAGGCATCTCCGGGTCCACAATCTGGAGTTGTTGATGGTATCAGTCACAGTTTACAAAAGTTGAGAAACAATTCCAAGAGCACTGTTATCTCACCATGGCTGGGTATGAGGGGTATCCTCTGCACTTGGCCCAGACAAGGTCCAGTGGCGAGAGCTCCGTCTTCGTGTCTACAGATAGAGCTGTGAACAGGACAGTCCGTTGGTGGACGTGAGTTTTACTCTGGACTTTGGTTCGAACTGAACCAAAAAAGATTATATTTTATTGTTGGTTCAGTTCCTCACTGTATGTGTTGATACACACCAGAGCCACAGACGTCAACGTTCTCACTCTCAGGGACTTTGGCCAAAGCAGGTTTACCACGACTGCGTTTGGGAGAAGAGACGCAGCTGGAAACAGGAAAGGAAAGAAAAATCTATTTATGGTGGGATTAAAGTCTGTCCTACACAGGCATTTCATGGATTAATTAATAATTTATTATATACATATGAAAACACATTTCCATCTGTACTCACTTGTTTTGTTTATCATCACATTGATCTTCAGAGTGGTGTTTCCCATTTGTCAGACCTAACACATACATACACAGACAAAAAAAATGGACTCAGGACTGATTAACAACCAGCCAACATCATTTAGCCTGTCCTGTTGTGTCACATGCTTACCTGAGTTTTCACCTCTGGCCAATCGAGAATGTCTTTCAGCCTCACTGTCTGAAATGATGCCTCTGGACCTGAGCTGGTGCAACAACAGAGACGGGGGTGCAGGAGCAGGGTTGGGGTTGGGTGGTAATGTGGTCACCCCAGGTGAATGTGCCCCTTCTGGACTGTGCTCAAACCCAATGGATGATTTATCGTTTGGTTGCGGTGATGTTATTGAAGTCCGTGATCCGTTTTTGGCCTTCTTGAACAAAACAGATGTGCGACGGCCAACGCCGACCACAGATTGGGTTGGAGGCTTTCCCAGGGGTGTGACCTCATGAACCGCCTCCTGCTGGGATGATGGCGTCTCGCCGACCTCGGCCTCATCTTCACCTTGGCTTTTGCTCCCGCTGCGCGACAACCTCTGACGTTTGTAGGAACGACCAGGAGACCGGCGCCCCCAAGTGACAATGCCCAGGACAGGGGGCTCCAAAGGCGCATCTCCAGGAAGAGGAGACGACACTGGACAGGTGAGTTCTAACACTGGAGGGGAGTCTTGGCAGAGAAGAGGAATTTGTTATTAATATTTCATCAAAAATAAAAATTTCATATTTCACACAGTAATTACATTACTTTTACATTACTGATTATGGCAAAAATGAGAAATTATTTTTCGAAACCCACTGGAGCCAAGGCTAATTACTGTATTTTAGAAATTCACTGATACAGAATAAAGTCTTTTTTTTCCCACCTGTCTCGCAGTTGGTAGCTGTTGACGGTCCCTCGGCTTCACTCGTTGACTTCTTTGTTATGGTTTTTTTTTCCTTTCTCCTGTTTTTCCTTGTTTTTTCCTCTAACAGCTTCTCCTCTTCATTCCCATTCATTCTCTGGTTGTTTGGCTGCTGCTGGCTGATCTTCTGTCTAAGAGCATTGATCTCCCGACGCAGCAGTCTGATCCGCTTGGTTCGTCCGCCACTGGTGCGCATGGATCCAACCGTGTCCAGTTTCTCCAGTAGGACCTTCAGCTGCTCGTCCATGTTAAGGTGAAGTCTATTCTCAGGGTCCAGGACGGAGTCCACTGTGTGTGTGGGAGGGGTAAAAACACTGATTTGTGGCAGCCATTTTAGTTAATATGTAAAGGTCACAACTCACCATCATCCCAGTTACAGCTGGAGAAGCCGTGTTTGTTGGTAGACTCTGGCTGGTGCATGCCGGTGTTGGGGTCCAAGCCTATGCACTGGTACTGCCTATGGGCATGGCGAAGGACAGCACCCCCCACTTCCCGGAGCTGTAGCGCCGTCTTGTGGAACAGTGTGTCCTTGGAGTTGTACTTTAAACAGTTGGAGATCATGAGGTCGAAGTCTCTCTCAAGCTCTGAGATAGAGCAGTAACTGTGGGCCTCCAGTTTGGTACGCATGGTAGAAAAGTCCATGGGCTTTGAGATGAACTCAAGGTAATCAGGAACCTGAGGGAGTCATCATTATCAGAATGACAGATGGTTCATGAACACTGAACTCTGAAGGGTTTGTTTATTTACCCACCTCTGACAGATTGACTGGCTGGGAGAAGATTTTGGCTGTGTCCTTTTCCTGTAGTTGTTCTAGCGTAGAGCGGAGAAGAACCAGGGCCGGGGTTAGCTCCAGCTCCAGAGCAGTTTGTCGGACCTTCAGCTGAAAAAACAATGAGAGAGGAAAAGAAGAAGAGATAACTGTGATAACACTAATGACTCAGATCTAATGATGAAAGCTGATATTTTTCACATTTAACAGTTTCCTGGAACCTTTTCTTCCAACATTAAACCAGCAACCCATCACTTCAAAAAGTCAACTATAGACCATAAAAGAAGTACAGTCCAAACTGAGACTCTGAGAAGAGCAGCTGGTGAGCAAATGGAGCAACAGAAATTAGAACAGATTCCCTTGTCCCTTCAAGAACCTCACCTCCTCTCTCTTTAGTCTCTCCCTCTTACGGATCAGTTCCACCAGAAGTCTGGCTCTCTCTAAGTCCTGCCGCAATTTCTGCCAGTACCGGAGCTCCTCTCTTGCAGCACACAACTTCTCATCAGGTTCTTGCTGAACACAGAGGTTAAAGGTCAGTTTTCAACCACAGAGGGCAACATTATTGGTTACAAAAAATCCCTTACTTTACACCTGGCGGCATGTGGGGGGGCATGCTTGCCCACAGAGTCAGCCAGGTGCACCGTGTACTGGTAGCAGTATATTTTCTGGTGGTTCTATCTTTTATTCCTATCTCAATTTGTTTATTCGATAATATGTAAATTGAACCAATCAAAACAACAATAAAAAAGGAACGTGCTGGCCAGTTACAGATAGAGGGGGGCCATTTGCCAAGTAATTCATCCAAAGTCACTGTCGCTGACTCGCTGAATAAATCATGTATATCAGGAAATATGTCTAAAAAAATGTAGGTATTGAATTATGATGGAAACTAAATACACCAGAGTGATGATGTGATCGATAACAACAATGTCACCAAGGTTGAAAGTGACATAAGAACTAAGGAACAGCAACAGGCAGGGCCTCACTACCATTTTCTGAGACCTGGGACTATTTACCAGGATGAGGTCGTTCATATCATGTCCCGACCTCGGCAGTTGAATTGTCACATCGGTGCACACAGACATCCACAGAACAATCTATGACTATAGTATAAATAGAACTGGCAATATACACTGCCCGGTCAAAGAAAAAAGTTGCCACCAAAAATAAAAGGTCATACACTTTAATATTTCATTGGATTGCCTTTAGTTTTGATTACAGCATGTATTCTCTGTGGCATTGTTTTGATAAGCTTCTGCAATGTCACAAGATTTATTTCCATCCATTTTTTTCACCAAGATCTTGCATTGATGATGGTAGAGTCTCCAGTAGACTCCAGCACATCCCAAAGATTTCCAATGGGGTTAAGTTCTGGACTCTGTGGTGGCCAATCCATGTGGGAAAATTATGCCTTATGCTCCCTGAACCGGTCTTTTACAATTTAAGCCAGATGAATCCTGGCATTGTCATCTTGGAATATGCCTGTGCCATCAGGGAGGAAAAAAATCCATTGATAGAATAACCTGGTCATTCAGTATATTCAGGTAGTCAGCTGATCTTGTTCTTTGACCACATACTGTACTGTTGCTGAACCTAGACCTGACCTCCAATGGTAGGCTCGTACCTATTTGTTATTTTAAATCCAGGTGGCGACTTTTTTTTGGCCAGGCAGTGCATATGCCCTGTAGGTAGTGTAATCCAGTGTCCAGTGTTTAACTTTTTTTCTGGTTACCCAAATGTTTTAAACCCACAAACCTTTGTCAAGAAAATAAAGATAACAAATACATCATACAATAAAGGTGGTATTGAAGTATTGAAAGCACCTCCTCATTAATTTCTCTCCAACATGCACGGTTTATTTTTGCAGGCGGGTAATGAACACTAATTTTGCATTAACCGTCTTTTTAGCATTGATTGCTGACTGACTAACAGTGGTCAATGGTTGTTGTTAATCATTGTTGCATCATAGCTGTTGGTCGCTGCAGCAGGCTGAATAGCACTCCACATATTAGTCAGTTAAGGCAACGTTATTCTGTTACTTTTCAAATTTTATGGCTTGCAATTTTCTTTTTTGACCCTGTTCTTGTGTTTCATTTGACCCCATATTACTTGAAAGATAGTAAAATTAGTATGAGTAGACTTCCATTAATTTAGACACTAGGCTATTGCAATAGACCAGTGATTTTCAACCAGTGTGCCGTCAGGTGTATCGTCAGGTGTACCGCGGGAAATCATCTAATATCGCCTAATTAACCATTGATGGATGTCTGCACCGTAATAGTGTGGCACTGCTCTCAACCACTACTTTCTCCACTGGACAAACATCAACCAGACACATCTTTCAGTCTCCAAGAAGAAGGCCAGTGGATACAACTGGGTTATCTGAACTACAGACAGGACTACAGACATGGAGAAGAGACCCATCTTTCAGTCTTTAAGATGAAGAAGACGGCCAGTTGATAGAACTAAAACTCTTTGGATTGGGACTCAGTTATGTGTTACCAAAAGTATGTTGTCCAGTTAGAGCCTCTCCGTCAATGTTCCCACCTGCTCTATGGTCTTGTGCGACTGCATGTGAGAATGAAGTCGTCGAATCAGAGGCATCCCATTTCTGGACTGCCGCTTCAGTAACCAGTAATTGTGAAGTCGTTGCATGAACTGGTTTTTCCTCTGGACATCCACTCCTGTGCAGATTTTGTTGAGTCTGTGGTGGAGAGACGGACAGGTAGACAGCAACATCAGTGTCTGTCTGTGTCAGTGTTAGTTAAGCAACAGTAAGGCTGTAAATAAAAACTGCTTCCACAGTTTCCTTGTGGAGCATCAATAAAACATTAATCCTTGAACTGCGTGAGTTCAGTTCACCTTACAATAATCAAAATAACACTAATAAATTATGAATAAATGGTCTGCCGTTGAACCAACCTGTGTGAAGGGATCTGTGGCACCAGGAGCAGAGGAACATTGGACCGCCGCGAGGATCCTCCAGAAACCTTAGTGTTCTTCTTTTGGCCTTTGCTACCCTTCTTGCTGGATTGTAAGGCAGGGGTTTGAGTGTAGGACCGCTGACCCCGGTTGCCTCTGCCGCCCACCAATCTTCCCTCCGACTCGTCTCCTGATTCATCGCGTTGATACCCAGCAGGAGAGTGGTGTTCACAGAATGCTGTCTTTTTTACGGAGAAGGTGGTACCATTGACCCCTGTCTCCCGGACCGGGTCTATCTTCATGAAGAGCCCGGCCTTCTGAGCACAGGTGACGTGAAAGGCTCTGTAACAGTTGGCCTTGTGACACTGGATGGATGCGCCCCGGCCTTTCTGCTTACATAAGTAGCAGGTGAGCTTCCAGCGGGCGGTAGGAATGTTCTTGATGCCCTCCACAGGTTCCAGGAACACTGTGTTGGCGAAACACACCTCAGGGATCCAAATGGCACAGACGACGTGAGCCCAGTTTCCATCGCACGTCTGTTTGAAGGCACCTCCTCTGTTGGGACAGAGCACACAGTCTACAGGACAAGAAGGGGACTGCAGGCAGCAGCGGCACAACCACTGGCCCTCAGGGACATAGGGAACTCCGTAACACTCTTGGTGCACGGCCAGGTTGCAGATGTCACAAAAGAGGATGACGTTGCTGTTGAGACACTCGTCATCCAGACAGACACAGCAGAACGCATCTTCATCCACTGCGTTCTGTGACAGTGCCTGACTGCGAGACTCCAAAATAGACTCCCTCTCAAGGCGATCGATGAGCAGCTCAAAAGTGTCAGGAGGTACGGAGGCATGTCCGTCAGAAACTCTCTTCTGATTCACTATCTCAAGCCAAGCCAGGTCCTCTTCGTCCATATCATACTCCGCCACCGTGTCCTGCTCCTCCCCAGACCTTTCCATGTAGCGGTAATATGCTGAAGGTAGAGGCGGGGCTTCTGAAAGGGAAACTGAATTCAATGGTCGAAAATTGGGCTCAGGGAGACAGTCTTGGGTGGATGGGAACTGAGAGGAATTAGCATCCCCAGAGTTCTGTCTCGAGCCTGAGCGTTGTTCCCGATGAGACATGTTTTTCCCACTTTTCCTGTTTTTACTGTGCACTGGCTTCCTCCAGGTCTTGGTCTTATTCTGAGTCTGTTCGCTGTTCTCCTTGTTACTGTTGCACTCTGTGATGTCCTGGGCCGTCATCTCGTCCTCTGTGATAATGGGCAAAGAGTCTGTGATGTTGATCCGATGAAGCCTTCCATCCAGGTCCACTTCCACAATCTTCTGAGCCTGAGCATACGTCAAGGTCTCCCTGGATGGAGAGAGCTGCAGCCTGTAGGGAGATGGGGGCCGGAACTGGACATTCGAGCCCCTGCCTCTGCCTCTCCCCCTGCCTCGGCCCCTGCCCATGTTACCTTGAGCGACGGATGCTTCACATTCCCGCTGCTTCTTCTTTTGCATGGAGTTTGAACCTGCAACCTGACAAAGAAAAGAGAGGAACTGATTCCAGCTGTTAAAATGTCAATGATCCTCAAAATATCGATGATCAAACACATTTGGTAAATAAAGATTTTAATTCAAGTTTGTTGCAGGACCTGTTAATCTTTTGAAGAGCTGAAGTTAGTTTGGATTATCACACATATACATTATACATGGTTAGACAGAGAATACATGACATTTCTTCTGACAGGTCTATATTCAGTATATTAGTATGTACTCTACAATCATATTACCAATATATGTATATTATATCTGTTTATATATATATATACAAACATATAAATATGATTACATATACGCACTAATCAACAAACACTAACTATTCACTACTAACCCACTATCAATTTTACTAATCCAATAAAATTCTATGACTGTTCTAATTCCATAAGTCAATTTATTGCTGCTACTCATTCATTCTTCTATCGTATTCATCTTTTGTTGTTGTATTGGTGTAATGCTGATGGAGCCTTAATAAACTTCTAACTATCCGTGATGAAATATCAAATGCCTTCCATCTGCAGGTTGTTAGTTAACAGTTGCATAGAGCCAACTGTCCCTGATGTGATACAAAACATCATCTTTCCTACAGCAAGACACACAGACAACTCCATACACACAGTTTATCGGCGTTCAGTCCAACTGCCATCTGATTGGTCCAAATCTACGTCTGTCGCGCGCCACGTGTTTGTTTAAAGCCTGTTAAATGACAGGATAGCTGTTTTTCCCGCCCCTGTTGTTGCGTCTAGTTGGGTCGTACGGCGCTAAACAGCAGCCCCAATATTTCTCATCTGTCAGCCATCTTAGAGTCGGGACAGCTGAGCCGCTGTTCCGGCTGCGAGTTCATTAGCAACTTGTTTATACCGACTCGGTGCAAAAGCAAAGGCTGCTCTGAGGCGGGCTTCGAACACCGAGATACAGATGAACTGCACATCTATAAAAGAGAACACAGTGTCGATGTGCGGCCTCAGTTTTTTTCTTTGTGCACCAGACCACTAAAAAAAAACACTGTCTCTGCTGATTGATACCAATCCTCGGTCGGACAGGCTCACGGACGACTCACCAAACATGGACGAAATCACACAGAAACAATACGTTGTTACCTTGAGATGTGCTGGTCCGCGGTGTCGATGTCAGAGTGACCGACAGCAGCAGCCTTAATGTCCGCTACTTACAGGTTACCGTGCAGGCGGACATGGTAGCCGTTAGCATAGCTACCGGTAATTTCAGCAGCGACGGCGTCATCTTCAGAACCGTATTTCCCCGCTGAGACGTCGGTAACAAACACCGACTGCACCCGGTCTGACGGCTGTGCCCCCGAGCTGGTGAATAAACCTTTCACCCATCAGCGTGAGGGCAGAATGGCAAAAATATAGATTTAATGTTACCTAGATGAGGCTAAATATTCAGTCAAAATGGCTTGGAAAATACGCCCCTTTGGAAAAAAAGCACCTCTGCCCATCACAGGCCGCCGTTTCTCACCGCACACGAGGCGCACAGACCTCTGATTGGCCAAAGACTAGACGCGAACTTATTGGAGTCAAAGTGGAGTTTATCACAGTAACAGGCGGCGAATATAACAACGACCTCGACGGTCCGCGCCTTTACACAGTTTCAGTCACAAATAAACAAGTTTACCGAAACAAACGATAAAATAACATTTCAGTTTGATAAGTATTCAGGTTCAGATTGTTTAAAAGGAAGAGGAAATGGAACGACAAAAATAATTATGTTTTTCTTCAAACGTAAATATAAATGCATAAAAGTTAAAAAACAATTATCGGTTTGCTGGTCAATTGTTTTTATATTAAACCTTAAGTCACTATGGATAAAAGCGTCACAATGGATAAAAGCAAAATGTAAGTTAAACTATGGTATGTATGGAGTATAAAAAGGCATCTACCAAAGATGGGAATTTACTAAATAATTCCTGCTTCACTTCTATTGATATTCTAATCTTGACCAGCAATAATCATTTATTTATCTACACCCAGGAATCTCCCTAATGACCCCTCTAAGAGTTATCTGAAAACATTTCTTTACATTTGGTTCCAAATAAAAAAAATCTAAAGTTTTATCTCCTCCCTTCAGTCAGTCCTCATTTCTGGTCCGTTGATAATTTGGTGCCACCCTCAATTTTATTTAGATATTTATTAATAAGGATGTTTCAGAGACCATAACCGTAGGGGGTTTGATTTCATATGGACTTATCCACTGAAAGTTTTGGGGGAAAATGGCTGCATATATTGGTAACAGTTGATACTAGAGATGTTCAAAAGTCACTTTTCCCAAGTCAAGTCTCGAGTCTTTATGCGCAAGTCCAAGTCAAGTCTTGAGTTTTTCGTACCAAATCCAAGTCAAGTCTCGAGTCTTTCGTCCCAAGACAAGTCTCAAGTCCAGAATAGCTGAAAGTTTTCATATTAGACGCTATCCGAGATAATACTGCATTGCTGTGTTGTTTTGGATTAAAAGTATGCACTGTACTGTACTATAGGCCTATAATATGCTATTGCACACTACACCATCAAAGTTGATCAAAACTATGTACTGTGCATTTGCAATGGGAAGAAACATCACAAAAGCTTTAAGCTTGAACACGGTATTTTGTGAATACTACAGAACACATACGAACTGATTTGCGTATGTGGTCTTGGCCTTTTACCAACCGAAGATAACAAATTAAGGAAAATGAAAATATATAACTGAGTACTGTAT
Organism: Paraplagusia blochii; assembly: GCA_016785265.1. Taxonomy (NCBI): domain Eukaryota; kingdom Metazoa; phylum Chordata; class Actinopteri; order Pleuronectiformes; family Cynoglossidae; genus Paraplagusia; species Paraplagusia blochii. The sequence goes on from JAFBJS010001954.1 coordinate 200,070, forward strand.
GTACGGTACTGTACTACAGTATAGGGCTAAAATATATTATTGCACACTGCACCATCAAAGTTGATCAAAACAATGCACTGTGAATGTGCTTAGGCTAAGAAATCAATCAGCATTACATGCTGTTTAAGGAGAGGTTTCCATTTCTGTTATGTCAGTGACAACATTAGTCCAAACTAAAACAGCCATCCATTCATAGAATTGACGTAAGGCTCAGTGACATGCAGTCAGGGGATATGAAATTAAAAATAAAATAAATTGTGATACTTATATGGTGTCTTTTTTCATTTAATGTCATAACTTTACCATTTTTTGAAATTGTTTTACTGTTCTTATACTGAGGAGACGAACCCTCCCTAGTGATTGCGCAATCCCCATGAGGCTGAGCTTCACGGGGATTGCGCGATCACTATGCTGTGCAAGCCTTCTGCCGTTCCTCTTCATGTGATCCCATTGATTCTTCCTGCAACTCAGCGAACCAATCAAATCAATAATAGAATTAGCAGTTACAGTAAACAGCAAGTCAAGTGCATCTATGGAGTATTTTTCCTCTTTGCTTGGTCTTAGTTAAAAATGGAGGACCAACACCAGACCTTAAAGGTTTGCTTCAGACTACGGGATAGTCAATCCACACTTTTCAGACAGACTGGGACACACTTCGTGAACTAAAGGTGGATCTTGTTGGACTAAAATGAAGGACAGATGTGGGACTGGACAGCTTCTCAGCTTCTCAACCCCAGGCTGCTACTTGCCGCTAGGCATTGTGGACTTCAATATAAAAGCCAACAAACTATAACTGTGGCTGAATTAGTTTGCTAATGGTAACGTTTAGGGTTTAATTTCCGGGAACCGGGATTCTCGGGAAATGCAATCAGAACCATATCCCGGGTATCGGGAAATGTGAAGACGGGACCCGGGAAAAATTGGAAGTAAAAAAGTGACGCGTGTCCATTTGTTCTCATACAGTAATGCGGACGGCAAAGGGTCTTACGGAGCGTTTGTCCCCCAGACGCTTCCCCGAAGAGAGCGCGAGCGTCGTTTTTTTGTCTCCTTTGCAGCCCCTTCGGCCTACAATCATGAACTTAGTTTTAGTTGATTTTTCAAAGAGTTCTGTTGTTTTCCATGGTCTGTGAATGCGTCTGGGTTAATGCATGAGCTAGGGGACGGGGGAGCAGGAGTGTGTGTGCGCGCCCGGACTGCGAGTGAGAGAGACGCAGCAGGTCTGTGTTTGCTCAATGTCAGTGGCGTGCCATGGATTTCAACCATAGGACTTCGATGACCTCACAGTTGTGTGACGTCTAATTAACGCCTCATAATAACATCAGTATGACGCCAGGACTTGAGAATTCACACATGTACATTATATCAGCCTTAAAATAGGCTCATCAAGCAACACTTCATTTCTAGAAAATTTAAAATTATTTATTCATTAACTGTGCCGCTGGCAAAGTAGTTGACGATTTGTTCCGTCTCCTTTAGGTGCCAGCGTAGCGACATTTAAAATAAACCCTTCAAAATCAGCCATACCATATGTGGTGTATCTTAGTTAGTAGTTAATGTTATGGAGACCAGTGGGATTGTGTGGGCCGGTCATGTGACAGGATGTGTGGGGGTCACATGACTGGGAGAAAAAAAATAAAGTGCCATTCATGTCAGAACACAGTTGTATCACGCTCCTCATTATCTTCAGAAATAGAAGATGCGACATGGTGTCAGAAGTGCTGTGGTTTTGACAAAATAAGAAGAAGGCACAGGAAAGGTCCACAGCGACAGAGACGGAGGAAGAGAGATAGGTGGATAGAAAACTGGATCAACGCGCAGAAAACGTTGGCGAGCAGCAAAGGGGAGTGAGCATGTCGGCTAATGCACCCACCGCAACATTCAACATCCTGCCACCTGAATCCTTCGATTTCAGCAAGCCGCCGGAATGGACAAAATGGATCCGGAGGTTTGAGAGATTTCACCAAGTGAGCAACTTGTCTACAAACTCTGAGGAAAATCAGGGTCAATACTCTGATATATTGTATGGGCGATGAAGGCGATGACGTATTGAGAGGGCTGAAGCTGAGTGACGAGGATGTAAAAAAGTACGACAAAGTAAGAGACAGAGTCCACAATTTCTTTGTTAAAAAGAACATTGTGTTTGAGCGTGCACGTTTCAATATGAGGAAACAAGAAGCTGACGAGTCAGTTGATGCTTTCGTCACTGCTCTACATGCTCTAGCAGAGGATTGTAAATATGGGGACCTACACGAGGAGCTCATAAGAGACAGAATCGTAGTGGGACTTGCAGACACCAGACTCTCAGAACGCATGCAAATGGAGCAAAATCAAAAAAAGTCAAAAAAAAATGATAGGCAGAGAAGCCTGAAAAGCAGCTTTGTAAGACCCCGTCAGCTCATGCTAAATAAAGAAAAAGGCATGCACTGCACTCAGTGCTATAAATGTGGAGGATCTCCCCATCCCAAAGCGGAGTGTCCCGCAAATGGAGTAAAATGTCGAGGCTGTGGGAAAAGAGGCCATTATCAGCGTGTCTGTCGGAACAAGGCTGAGGTAGCATGCATGGAGGAAGAGGAGGAGAGATGTTTCTTCCTAGGATCAGTGCAGAGTAAGGACAAAATGTGGACAGCTGATGTGCAGATAAAAGGGAAAAGGCTGAAATTCAAGCTCGACACCGGTGCAGATGTAACAGCCGTTTCTGAGAATGACATGAGAGACCTGTTTGCTGGGGCAAAAATGCCGGTTCTCCACAAGCCAGAGAAACCTTTGCTGGGTCCAGGAAAAATTCAGCTAGAAGTAGCAGGCTTTGTTAAAGTGCTGCTATCCTATAGATCTAAGCAGACTGACAAAAATTTACGGGGTTAAAAATCTGAGCACACCCTTGCTCGGGCTACCAGCCATTACTGCCCTGGGTCTGTTCATTCAAGTTGACAGCATTACAATGGACTGTTTAAAGGCGGCCTACCCAAAACTATTCAAAGGCCTAGGTGACATCCAACGTCCATACCACATTAAGCTCAAGCCAGATGCAGTGCCTTTCTCTCTAAAAACGCCACGGAGAATTCCCCTGCCTCTAATGGGAAAGGTGAAAGAGGAGCTCCAAGGGATGGAGGAGATGGGAGTTATCAGGCGAGTTGAAGAGCCTACAGAGTGGTGCGCTGGCATCGTTGTTGTACCAAAGAAAAACAGCCAGCGAATACATCTGTGTGTAGATTACACGGGCCTGAACCGGTATGTGTGTCGGGAAAAGTATATTCTGCCATCAGTAGATCAGAGTCTAGGAATGCTGGCTGGAGCAAGTGTTTTCAGCAAACTAGATGCAAACATGGGCTTCTGGCAAATTCCTTTAGCCAAAGAATCAGCAAAATACACTACATTCATAACACCCTTTGGAAGGTTCCACTTCCAGCGTCTTCCGTTTGGCATCAACTTTGCGCCCCAACATTTCCAGCGTGTCATGGCAGAGGTCACAGACGGACTGGAGGGAGTGGTCTGCCACATCGACGACCTGCTGGTGTGGGGAAAAGATCAAGAGCAGCATGATGCTCGCCTCCAGGTCCTGCTAGAGAGACTCGAGAAAGCAGGTGTAACTTTGAACGTGGACAAATGTGAACTCTCCATGAGTGAAGTGGTTTTCCTAGGTCACGTCATCACCACGTCAGGCATCAAGCCTGATCCGGAAAAGACAAAAGCAATCAAGGACATGAAAGAGCCTTCAAATGTGAGTGAGTTAAGGAGCTTCCTGGGGATGGTAAATCAGGTGGGGAAATTCATACCCCAGCTGGCTGAAAAAGACAAAGCTCTTCATGATCTTCTCTCGAAGAAGAACTGTTGGCTGTGGGGTGCTGACCAGGCGGCGGCTTTCAGGGTGCTGAAAGAAGCTCTAACCTCACCACCAGTCCTGGGCATGTATGACACAAGCAGGGACACCAAAGTATCGGCCGACGCTTCATCCTACGGGCTTGGAGGTGTCCTCCTCCAGAAATGGGACAGCGAATGGAGGCCTGTAGCTTATGCATCCCGCTCACTATCACCCACTGAGCAACGCTATGCGCAAATTGAGAAGGAGGCCCTGGGTCTAACCTGGGCATGTGAACGTTTCCGGGACTTCCTGTTAGGAAAACATTTCTGCTTAGAGACTGACCATAAGCCTCTCCTTGCCTTACTAGGCGCACAAGCACTGGACCTGTTGCCACCAAGTATACAGCGTTTTCGGATGAGACTCATGCGCTATTCCTATGACATCATGCATGTTCCGGGAAAATCACTCTGGACTGCTGACACGTTGTCACGATCACCCCTGAAAATGGAGATGACTGCAAATGACACAGAATTGATGGAGAGCACCAATATTTACGTGGACTGTATTGTCAACAACTTACCCGCCAGTCCAACGTTCATGGAAACACTAAAAGCACTGCTGGGAGACTGACAGTGTATGCTCTCGTGTCATGAAAATGTGTGCAGATGGATGGCCAGAGCACGCAAAGCAGGAACCGCTGCTGAAATATTTTTGGCCTGAGCGGGCTACACTCACAGTACAGGATGGACTTTTGCTGAAGGACACACGTCTAGTCATCCCAGCCACAATGCGGAATGACGTGCTGGACAGACTGCATGAGGGCCATCAAGGCGTTGTCAAGTGTAAAGCACGAGCCCGTCAAACTGTGGTGGCCTGGGCTCCCAGCAAACACCCTGTTAGTGGACAGGTGGTAGTGCCAGTCTGGTTCGTATTGAGTAAGGAAAGAAAGAAGTTCCACGTAGTTACCTCTATTTAAGGACTGGGAGCTTTCATCAATGAAAGTTCTTGTTTACCCAAAAATATGACACAATTCACAATCTGTCCGTAGCTGTAATCTCCTTGTTCAGATTCAATATGTCCCAAGACATGTTGTCAGACTCCTGGGAGAGCTTATCAAATTACAGCACAGATAATGTTTCCCTGTATGGTAGGTATGCAGGAAGGTCCCAGGTCCCAATCTAGCGTGCTAAACGGCACTGAGCGCTGTGAACTTCGAGACTTAACTCAGACTTCGGTGTTATGAGTCGCGAGTCATAAATAAGGTCCATAATCAAGATATTGATAATGATCAGTTAAATAACCTGGGCCCTGTGCACCTCCAATCAGTAGCTCCACCCATCTACCTGGAAAAAGCCTGAAAAAAAAAACCACACACACCAAGAAATGACCAGAAAAAAGGACGGGGTCGTCACCCCCCCCCCCATAAGAGCGGAGACCCACTAGGTACTCTGCCAAAACAGGTCACCACACTATTTACAGAATATAGGGGATATATGAACAGAATGTACAATAAACATTTTTTCCTCATAACTATAACAGAGTTAACACAGCCTTTCACAGTAAGTTGGGAGTGACAAAATGCATACCTTCTACCGATCCCTCAGGACCTTCTCAACCCCTCCGCAACCTGGGTACCTACAGGAGCATTTTTAAGAGAGGGATAGCTCAAAAGGAAAACAGTCAAAGGCAAATGACATTGGCACTCACTCCCTTAACCTTCTAAAAGGCGCGAGAAAGGGCATCAGCCATTACATTTTCACTGCCTTTTATATGGCGTACATCTAAATAATAAGGCTGCAAAAATAAGGCCCACCTCATTAACCGCTGATTAGGATTTTGCAAAGACCGCAAGAAGGTAAGGGGATTATGGTCCGTGTACACAACAAGAGGGGTTCCTGAACCCGTATACACATCAAAATGTTGTAATCCCCAAATTAACGCAAGGGCCTCTTTCTCAATAACAGAATAGTTCAACTGATAGGAATTGAACTTTTTAGAAAAAAAACCAACTGGTCTCTCTACCCCACCAACATCAGCTTGTAGCAGGACAGCTCCAGCCCCCACATGACTAGCATCAACCTGCAAAATAAATGGTTTATCAAACTGAGGTGCTGCTAACACAGGGGAGGAACAGAGGAGAGCTTTAACATTATCAAATGCACACTGAGCCTTATCTGACCAGACAAACTTCAACTTTGCCTTCAGAAGATCTGTAAGCGGTGACACAACTGATGAGAAGTTCTTACAAAAACTTCTATAATACCCCACCATGCCTAAGAAACGCATCAGTTCTTTCTTTGTTTCAGGAGGCGGAAAATTCATAATGGCTTCCACTTTAGCCTGAACAGGGCGAACTTCCCCTTGCCCCACCACTTTGCCTAGATAGGTCACGGTGGCTCTAGCAAAGTCACACTTAGCCAAATTCACAGTTAACTGTGCCCATACCAATCGGTTAAACAACGCAGTGATCCTTTGCAGATGGTCCTCCCAAGTATCACTAAAAACAACCACATCATCAAGGTACACAGCACAACCTGTCTCTTATACACATCTTAACCCACTGAATCTCTTTGTCACAGGACAAAATGCATACCTTCTACTGATCCCTCAGGACCTTCTCAACCCCTCCGCAACCTGGGTACCTACAGGAGCATTTTTAAGAGAGGGATAGCTCAAAAGGAAAACAGTCAAAGGCAAATGACATTGGCAATCACTCCCTTAACCTTCTAAAAGGCGCGAGAAAGGGCATCAGCCATTACATTATCACTGCCTTTTATATGGCGTACAACTAAATAATAAGGCTGCAAAAATAAGGCCCACCTCATTTACCGCTGATTAGGATTTTGCAAAGACCGCAAGAAGGTAAGGGGATTATGGTCCGTGTACACAACAAGAGGGGTTCCTGAACCCGTATACACATCAAAATGTTGTAATTCCCAAATTAACGCAAGGGCCTCTTTCTCAATAACAGAATAGTTCAACTGATAGGAATTGAACTTTTTAGAAAAAAAAACAACTGGTCTCTCTACCCCCCCCCCCCCCCCCCCCCCCCCCCCCCCCGCCGGCCCCCCCCCCCCCCCCCCCCCCCCCCCCCCCCCGGTGCTGCTAACACAGGGGAGGAACAGAGGAGAGCTTTAACATTATCAAATGCACACTGAGCCTTATCTGACCAGACAAACTTAAACTTTGCCTTCAGAAGATCTGTATGCGGTGACACAACTGATGAGAAGTTCTTACAGAAACTTCTATAATACCCCACCATGCCTAAGAAACGCATCAGTTCTTTTTTCGTTTCAGGAGGCGGAAAATTCATAATGGCTTCCACTTTAGCCTGAACAGGGCGAACTTCCCCTTGCCCCACCACTTTGCCTAGATAGGTCACGGTGGCTCTAGCAAAATAACATTATCATATGCACATTGAGCCTTATCTGACCAGACAAACTTCAACTCCTCCCAATCCTCCCAGTTATCACTGAAAACAACAACATCATCAAGGTACACAGCACAACCCACCAAACCATCTACCACAATATTCATCAGCCGTTGGAAAGTGGCTGGAGCATTACGTAAACCAAAGGCATGACTTTGTAGTAATACAACCCACTAGGTGTTATGAAGGCACTTATCTCCTGGGCCCGTGGAGACAGTGGAACCTGCCAGTATCCTTTTACAAATCAAATTTGCTAACAAATTTGGCTGCACCTACTTGGTCAACGCAGTCTTCCATTCGTGGTAGAGGGAAAGAATCTGGTTTAGTGACACTGTTTACTTTTCTGAAATCAGTGCAAGGACGGAAAGTCAAATCAGGTTTTCTCACCAGTACACATGGGGAGGCCCAACTAGAATTGGAGGGTTCTGCCAGATTATTATCTAGCAGGTACTGCCCCTCCTTGTCCAACTGCGTCTTCTTGTCTGGCAAAACACGATAAAAGCGTTGTTTAATTGATCGAGCATCACCAACATCAATATCATGTTGAATCAGATGCGTCTGCGATGGTGTATCAGAAAATAGTGTTGGGTAACTATGGATCAATGAAACTAGTTCATTCCGCTTACCCTCATCCAAATGAGCAAGTACTGAGGACAAAGATTTCAATGCCTCAGAGTTTTTTTTAAACGTACCTGTAACAGACCCTCGGTTGTCAGCCAGTCCCCCTGCCCCATAACTTCCCCCCTTGAAGAAGACCTCTCCGTGTCCGCACATAAGGCAGGTTTCACACAAGGGGCCTCCTTGAGACCAGGAGATGGCGACATACGAGCACAATATGGCTTTAACAAATTTACATGGCACAACTTTGATTTTCCATTTGGCATTGAAATCAAATAATCCTGCTCAGAAACTTGCTTTTTAATCAGGAATGGACCAGCAAATTTCGCCTGAAATGGCGAACCCACAACCGGCAGCAGTAACATGACCTGATCACCCAAACTGAACTGCCGCTGTTTTGCTTTACAGTCAAACAGGGATTTCATCTTCTTTTGTGATTTTGCTAACCTGTGTTTTGCCATTTTCCCCGCTACATATAGTCTATGTCTAAAACCGTTGACATAATCTATAAAGTTCGATGGTGGCTCCGACTGTTGGCAACCACTCTGTAAAACTGCCACTGGACCACGCACTGAATGCCCAAAAACCAAGTCATTTGGAGAAAACCCAGTGCTCACTTGAATTACTTCTCTTGCAGCTAGCAACAACCACGGCAAACCCTCTTCCCAGTCACGATCAAGCTCCGTGCAATAAGCACGCAAGAGAGACTTGAGAGTTTGATGAAAACGTTCTAAAACACCTTGACTTTGAGGATGATATGCTGATGCTTTATTATGTTTAATTGGGAGCCGCTGCAAAACCTGTGAAAACAGTTTAGAGCAAAATTTGGAGCCTTGGTCCGTTTGAATCACTTTGGGGATGCCAAACACAGAAACAAACTGTGACAATGCCTTCACTACCGACTTGGTCGTGATAGAGCGCAACGGATAAGCTGCAGGATACCTAGTAGCCTGACACATCACCGTTAACAAATACTTGCTACCAGATTTTGAAGGAGGTAGTGGACCTACACAGTCTAAAATCAAGTACTCAAACGGTTGACCTAATGCTGGTACAGGATACAATGGTGCTGGACTTATAATCTGATTGGGCTTACCCGTCAACTGACAAGTGTGGCACGTCTTGATGTACGCTGACACATCCTTTTTCAATCGTGGCCAAAAAAAATGACATAATATCCTATGATATGTTTTTTGAACCCCCATGTGTCCTGCTACACCATCATGTGAGGCTTTCATCACCATCTCTCCAAATTTTGCAGGCACCACAATTTGCACCACTGATTTTTCCACAAGATTGTCAGTTTGGGGACACCATTTACGAACCAGGACATTATCTTTCACAAAATAAGCCTGAGCTGCAGTTTCCATGTCCTCCACATGAGACACCAACTCAAAAAGTGCTTTTATTGAAGGATCAGACTTTTGTTCCTCAATCAACTCTCCATGAGAGATGGACTCAAGAGGCACAGGGATAACCATAACTTTAGACTCAGCTACGTCCTGCTTTGCAGCCACATCTTTTTTCTGCCCCATTGCTCGAGTTACTGCACATACTGGAAACCACTCCAACTCAGGCAAAACCTCATGTGTTTCCACCACCTCCGTTCGTGATCGTGGCAATTCAGGAACCTGAGTAACAACATAAGGTGGATCATCAGCCCAAACTCTACTTCCTGCCAGATCATTGCCCACAATCATGTCGATCCCTTCAACAGGCAAGGCTGGACGGACACCCACTTCCACCTTTCCAGTAACAAAACCAGAAACCAATTCCATTTTATGTACTGGCACTGGGACCACAGTCATGCCCATTCCCCTCATCAAAATGAAATTCCCAGTATCTGAATATGAGGAGAAAGGAAGAACAGACTCACAGATAAAACTATGTTTTGCCCCAGTGTCTCTGAAGATTTTAATTGTTTTGCCCCAGTGTCTCTCAAGATTTTAATTGGCACCTTCTCTCCAAACAGGGATACATAACCATCTGAACTAAAGGCTGAAAAGTCATCATCCCCTTTTGACTCCGCCACAGGACAGAGGTCATTAGGACTATGTATTTGGATTTTTTTCTGGGCTGAAGCAGCTAAAGCAGCTGGCTTTACCTGTGCATTACCTAAGAACTCAGATTTTCCTTTAAGTACAGGACAATCATTTTTCCAGTTCCCCTTATGCTGACAATAATTACAAGACTTACTGGGATCACCTTTATTCCAGCTACGATCAAACCTAGAGGAACTAGACCCCAACAGAAAAGATTTGCTTGAGCGTACCGAACCACTATTCTGCATAACAACTTTGTCGTCAATAAATGTACTCTTATGAGTGAGGAGGTAGTCATCAGCCAGCACTGCTGCTTTATGGGGTGTTTTAACTTTTCTTTAATTTAAATAAGTAGCAACACTGTCTGGTACACAGTTTTTAAATTGTTCAAGTGCTACCAAATCACAAAGCTGTTGAAAAGTGACAACTTCTGATGCCGAACACCAGCGATTAAATTGGAGAACCATCTCCCTCACAAACTCCACATGAGTCTGATGCTCTCGCTTTCTAACACCCCTAAAACGTTGTCGATAAGCTTCAGGTACCAACCCATAGGCTTTTAATACAGCAGCTTTCACTTTAACATATATTTTACTATCTGTTGAACTTAATGCAGAATATGCTTCCTGTGCTTTTCCAGTAAACACACATTGCAACGACAGAGTGCGTTCTGTATCTAGCCACTCACAAGTTTCCGCAACCCGCTCAAACAACGAAAAAAATGTGTCCGGATCTTTCTCATTGAATTTTTAACTTAGTACTTAAATCAGATCTAGAAGACATTTCACTAGACCCCATACTGTCCCTGCCTAAACTCTCATTAAGCTTACCATCTCTAATCAGATTCAGCTTATAATGTTCCAACTCTAATTTGGTCTGTTCAGTTTTAAATTTCATTTTTTCAAGTTCTAACTATACTTCAAGTGCCTTTTACTGTTTAAGTTTCTCATATTCCAATTGCACTTTTAACAATTCTTTCTGTTGTTCAAAATTCATGTTGCATTGGACCCCTGGGCCTGAAATTCCTCCCTTTTAAGGATTCCAGACTCCAGCAAGTGTCCCTTCAAAATGGTTCTAATCTCTTTTTTCAACTGTTTATCACCAATCTCAACCCCATAATTATCAGCTATTTTTAAAAGCTGTTCTTTTGTGTATTGGGTGAGAAGGTGATCAGAAGGAGCTTGAAAAAACTCATCAACCGAAGCCATTATAACAACTCAAATTTAAAAATATGAATAAAGCAAATGGCACAGTATAATCCACAATATATTTCCCCAATTACCTTATGTAAACCTGTATTTAGAGAAGCCAAAAATCATAAGGAGAGTCTCCCTCTAACTTTAACTAATACCAAAACTATCTTACTAACTCAACCCTAGTCTTCTGGCAGTCACATGTGGGACCAGTGGAGAAAAGAAAGCAACCAGCAAGTGGTCACTTTCCCACAGCCACGGAGGTGCTCCCGAGCTTTGCTCTACCCACGTTCACCACCGGCCTAGAATTGAGAAAGGTGAACCTTCTAAACGAGATTCACCGCTTATCCTATCCAGGGAAAAACTCCTATAAAAATGGCTCTCCCTTGACAGTTAACACAAAAGAAAATGAAGGAAATATACAATGAAGTGGATCAAACAATCAAAATGATCACAATTTCACGCCATTAACCAATTATCAAAACCTGAAAAACTAGTTAAATATGTGTGAATCTCCTAACAAATCTACCAGTAACAAAACACAGAGCAGCAACTTGAAAATCTACCACCCTGTACAAACAGTTCCAACAACACAACCTGTCACAAACTGACTGAAACCTACTAAATTGCCTCTCCAAATTAAGTCTATGAGCCCCCATTTTGTCATAGCCCTGCCTCAGAGAGCAAGACAAAAATGGGAGACCACACACTTTTAAGCAACTTAAATAGAATATTTATTTTCTAACCAAAAACCACAAACCAAACGGAAAGCATGTGCTCTGATAGATGGTCTGAGAGAGACAGAAAGAAAAGGAGGAGCCAGTTAAATAACCTGGGCCCAGCCTTCCAGGTGCACCTCCAATCAGTAGCTCCACCCATCTACCTGGAAAAAGCCTGAAAAAAAACCACACACACCAAGAAATGACCAGAAAAAAGGACGGGGTCGTCACAGACCATGGAAAACAACAGAACTCTTTGAAAAATTAATTAAAACTAAGTGATTGTAGGCCGAAGCGGCTGCAAAGGAGACAAAAAAACCCGCTGGGCCTCGCTTGCGCTCTCCTCGGGGAAGCGCCTGGGGAAAAGACGTAAGACCCTTTGCCGTCCGCATTTCTGTATGACAAATAGACGCACGTCACTCTTTTCCTCCCAATTTTTCCCGGGTCCCGTCTTCACATTTCCCGATTCCCGGGAAATGGTTCTGATTGCATTTCCCCGAGAATCACAGTTCCCGGGATTAAACCCTAAACGTTACTGTTAGCAAACTAATTCTGCCACAGTTATAGTCTGTTGGCTTTTATACTGTAGTCCACTGCGTTAAGCGGCAAATAGCAGCCTGCGTGTATTGAACCTAACCAGTGACGTGCGGCGAGGTTCATGCCGGGTGAGGCGATGACGTCATCACAGTTATATTTACAAATATATGAACCCTACAGAGCAGTTTATTTAACATTTGATTGGCAACATTTAATGTGTTTTGTTATAAAACATCAGCATTGTCTGCCTGGTCTGCCTTATTATGACAATGACAGCCGAGAATGATCATGCCACCGAAGCTGTAGTCGCTGGCACAGTGAGTATCAGCTGGAGGAACTTTGAAGCCTCAGGAACAGTTTTAATTAAATCTTTCTCGGCCAAAAGACTGAGAAGCTGTCCAGTCCCACATCTGTCCACCTTTAGTTTACAAAGTGTGTCTGTCTGAAAAGCGTGCATCGACTGTCCCATAGTCTGAAGCAAACCTTTAAGGTCTGGTGTTGGTCGTCCTTTAATTAATATCTCCTGCTTCGATTGAAAGTCCAGTTTAAAGAATTCTTTCAGTTCCGATATGTAATCCTCCGTTTTTAACTTAGACCAAGCAAAGAGGAAAAATACTCCATAGATGCACTTGACTTGCCGTTTACTGTAACTGCTAATTCTATTATTGATTTGATTAGTTGGCCGAGTTGCAGGAGGAATCAATGGGATCACTATCACCCCTGCCAAGAGGCTAGAGAACCACAGGCCTACCTTTGCAGCTCTGTGTAGTGGTTTTCTGTCCGCTTAGCAATAGCGGACAGACACCTTACACACAGACAGTTGTTGACAATAAAAAATAAACACTTTGCATTAAATACACAAGCTGAAACAATTACATGTTATTCTTATGGTATAAGTGTTGAAACATTTTTAATATCAACATGAAGAGGAACGGCAGAACGCCTGCACAGCATAGTGATTGCGCAATCCCCGTGAAGCTCAGCCTCACAGGGATTGCGCAATCACTGAGGAGCGTTCTTCGCCTCAGTATAAGAACGGTAAAGGTGAAAATTCAGCGATTTTAAAAACAATTGCAAAAATGGTAAAGTTGTGACATTAAATGAAAAAAAGAACAGTAGCACCATATAAGTATCATAATTAAATCTATTTTTAATTTTATATTTCTATTCTTGACAGACTACCTCCCCTGACTGCATGTCACTGAGCCTAATGTTAATTCTATGAATGAATGGCGGTTTTAGTTTGGACTAATGTTCTCACTGACATAACAGAAATGGAAACCTCTACTCAAACAGCATGTAATGCTGATTGATTTCTTAGCCTAAGCACATTCACGGTGCAATATTTTGATCAACTTTGATGGCGCAGTGTGCAATAATATATTATAGCCCTATACTGTAGTACAGTACCGTACATACAGTACTCAGTTATATACTTTGATTTTCCTTAATTTGTTATTTTCAGTTGGTAAAAGGACAAGACCACATATGCAAATCAGTTGGTATGTATCCTGTAGTATTCCCAAAATACCATGTTCAAGCTTAAAGCTTTTGTGATGTTTCTTCACATTGCAAATGCACAGTACATTGTTTTGATCAACTTTGATGGTGTAGTGTGCAATTGCATATTATAGGCCTATAGTACAATACAGTACATACTTTAATCCAAAACAACAATTAAGAATTTTATATTTTATTGTCAACAACACATCAATGCAGTATTATCTTGGATAGCGTGTAATATGAAAACTTTCAGCTTTTTGAGACTTGAGACTTGACTTGGACTTGGGACGAAAGACTCAAGACTGGACTTGGAAAACGTGACTTGTGAACATCTCAGATATATATTATAACGTCTGACATAAAAAAGTAACTTTTTTTACCCTGGAGGTGCGTTAGCTCTGGATTACTGCATATTTGACCAATCTTGAAACAGACTGTCGGACTCATTGTCTCTGGACATCTTGTTCAACTGAAGACTTGGCTTTAGACCCACACTCAACAACAAAGACTTTGTGTTTAAAAATGCCTGGGGTGTCTTGGGTATCCGGGTAAATGTGTCATCTTCTGAAAAAGAGGATGTAATGGTTGTTAGGATCCTACCCTGCTGACAGATCCCCAAGGTCTCGCTCTAAATTAAGGCTTTAGAATTTCTGAGTCTGCTCTCACATGTTCCAGCACCAAGACAGCAGGTTCCAACTGAAACAATATTTATGACTGCTCAAATTTTCACAGAGGAAAATCTTGAGTAGTATACCCCTTAGCAATGATATAGTGATAAAAGATTTTAATTTCTACAAACTCTACAAACTTACAATGAGAAACAGAAGTCAGGGCTGGTAAAAAATAAACCAAACCTATGGGGTCAGTGTTATCGTCTTTCTCCTAGGAAAAACTGAGAATCACAACAATAACGGTAGTAGATTCACTGTGCCTGTGTAATCTTTAAGTTATTTTGTCAGCAATAGAACAATCTAATATCTAACATGATGCTATGTTTGCATATTTCCTCAGCAAGAACCATATACCATGTTCAATGGAGCTCACTTGGAAGGCTTCTGTATGGATCTGCTGCAGGAACTATCCAAGAAAATGGGCTTCTCCTACCAAGTTCAGCTTGAATAAGATCATTTCTATGGCTGGCAGGATGAAAACTGGAACTGGAATGGGATGATAGGAGAGTTTCTGTGTCCACGGGTTCTTAAACTACATATCACTAAATAAAAATCTTGTCTGTAAAAAAAGAAAAGTCTCTCAAATTAAAAAGCTGGTGTTCTTTATTTTCTGTCTGCAGCACCGGATGAGATCAGGTACAGAGCATGAACAGGATACAGGATCACATATGGAGCAGTTAGGGCGTTTTTATATCATTCAATTGCGTCTGTGAGTACATTTGTGAATGTGCTGTCTGTATCTTCCTTTCCTGTTCTAGCTTACAAATAATAATATTAATAACTAACACTGTAACTAATGCGTTACAATCAGTAATTCTGTAACACAGTTAATACTGTTATCAGCAGGAAACTCTGTAAACCTCAATGTCAGATGTCACGGTTGAAACATTGATTTCTCTTCTGGTTTTTCAAATTTCACAAATTTGAGATTTAAAAGAACATTCCTCAATCTTCAATGGCTAGGCTAAAATGAACTGTATATTATATCGGAATCATATTTTGGTGTCTTTCATATTCATCAAGAAACCGGGAAAAATCAACACTGAAAACCTTTTAAGTGTTTATCTTCCTGACTCCAGTTTTATTGTCATTTGAATGAGAAAGTCAAAGTGGCAGGGAAATATGTTGATTGGTGCAGGACATGCATGGGAATACTCCAAAAAGACAGAAAAGTTTAAGATGGATGTGGGACTGAATTAGGGATCGACTTTTGAGCCCCTTCTGGTTTGCCTTGGTAATGGTCAGACAGGAGTCTCAATGGACAATGATGGAGACTCGGGAAGACAGGAGGAATTAGCAGTATGGCAGTATGGAACTCCTGGAGATTTGT
The DNA here is from genome assembly GCA_016785265.1 of Paraplagusia blochii. NCBI lineage: Eukaryota > Metazoa > Chordata > Actinopteri > Pleuronectiformes > Cynoglossidae > Paraplagusia > Paraplagusia blochii. The sequence continues at coordinate 215,912 of JAFBJS010001954.1, forward strand.
CAGGAGTGATCTGTGACAGATGAGTTTAGCTCATGTAAAGGGAAGGGTTTACAGGGTGGTTGTGAGACCAACAATGATGGAGCAGAGATACTTGCAATAGGCAGAACACAAGAGGCAAAGCTGGAGGTGGCAAAGTTAAACATGCTGAGATTATCTTTAGGAATGACAAGCATAGAGAGGATCAGGAACGAGGTCAGTAGAGGGGGAAGGTTTGAAGAATAAGTTAAAGAAGCCAGATTGAGACAATTTGAACATTCTCCTGTGCTAGCGTTAAATGCTTATGTCCATGTGAGTGGTCTCATTATCAGGAGAACAGATTCAGCTTTCTTCTACTTTCTTCAGATTCAACCAAGTCTGTTGTTTACATAAAGAGTGCAGACCCTCCAAGATTACCCACTTGGAAAAAAATCAGACAACAACAACATTGTAAGCTTGTCCTGTTTCTAAATATATCTAATATATATATTCTAAATGTATGTCTAAATAAAATAAAATGATTTCCATACATTGGTCAGGGCCTGGGTTAACAATGACCAATTTCAATTTCAATTTCAGTTTCAATTCAATTTCAATTTATTAGAATTTCTATAGCGCCAAATCACATCATACGTTGTCTCAAGGCGCTGTACAAGGTAACGACAAAATAAAGAAGTACAGAGGTCATAAATATAACAGAATTACAGAAAGAGAAAACCCCAACAATTCACACAATGAGCAAGCACTAGGCATCAGTGGAGAGAAAAAACTCCCCTTTAACAGGAAGAAATCTCTGACAGAACCAGACTCAAAGATGTGCAGTCATCTGCCTCGACTGGTTGGAGGGAGGAGAATTGGGGTTAGAAGAGAGATGGGGTAGAGACAGGGGGGAGAGAAACAGGAAAGAGGAGATACAACAGAGACAAAGCAACAAGTGCAACATATATGAAGCTGTCTCTTATACA
>JAFBJS010001954.1:219157-252258 GCA_016785265.1 Paraplagusia blochii
TCCCCGGGCGCTCATTAGCTGCTCACTGCTCACTTTGATGATGGGTTAAATGCAGAGGCCAAATTTCGTTGTGCGTTGTGGTTTGAATCACAACGTCACAATAGACAAAAAAGGAATTTAATCTTTAATCTTTAATCTTAATTCACTTTCATTACAGATGGTAATTTTTTTAGATTGGAATGTCTAACTCCTTTCTTGCCTATTACTGGTTTACTTAGTCTAGTCGGCCGGGTAACAGACACAGTCTCTATGGGGTTTGAGGGAGGTGACTGCTCGCAAGGAAGCACAGAGAGGCGTGGAAGACTGCAACTCTGTCTTCTCATCTCACCACTGGATTGTCACGCTATTCGTGGTCTAATACAGTTTGCTAGACTCTGTCTCTTATACACATTCCTCATAAGATGAGGTTTTCCCCAGAAGGTTTTCCAGTTATCTATGAAAGTAATGTCGTTTTCTGGACACCACCGTGACAGCCAGCGATTAAGTGACGACATGCGGCTATACCTGTCCAGAGACTGCTTCTCAGCCTGTATGTCGCTGAGCGGGGAAAATTTATTTGCGGTGTGAATTTGTCGATGGTGTACCGGACTTTTCTGTTTGGTAATATGCCTCTTATTACGAACAGTCACCCAGCTACTCTGCTGATCTCCCGGCTGCACGGGAGCTGCTGGGGGAGCTAATGTTTTGTGGTCCGCACCAGCTACAGGGGACTGGCTCGCCGATCTAGATTCTATGGTGCGGAGCCGAGCTTCTACTTCGCTGAGCCTCGCCTCCATTGTGGACAATAAATTACATTTAATACAAGTACCGTTATCGCTAAAGGAGGCAGAGGAGTAACTGAACATGTGACAATTAGTGCAAGTAAGAGGAGAGTGAGGCGGAGAGAGTGAAGCCATCACCGCTAAGCTAACAGTAAGACTCAGAGAAGTAGTGTGTGTGGAACTAAGTGTGTAAAATGCTTTCGACAGAAGCCTGAATAATAAAACAAACTATAGTCCAACAGTCGGGTGCTAAAGTTGTTATGGTAATAAAGCTTATTCAGTAGAAAACCGAGAACAGGAGGGACGTGAATACACAACACCGGTGGAGAAACAGGAAGTGATACAATACGTTACCCGGAAGCCGTCCTCCAAGGAAAGTTTTATGTTCCCGTCCACCAACAATGCTGTTAACCTACAGGGTACTATTGGAAATAGGACTACTGTTGGTCGAGGAAGAGGAAGGTTAGAAGTGTTGGTCTGAAGGTGGGAACCCTGAATGTAGGTACAATGGCAGGGAAAAGAATAGAGCTGGCAGACATGATGGAGAAAAGAATGGATGTGTTGTGTGTGCAGGAGACCAGGTGGAAGGGCAGTTAGGAATAGAAATTTGGAAGGACAGGCTGTGGTAGATTTTGCAAAGAGAATGGAAATGGCTGTGGTATACACATATTTCCAAATGAGAGAAGAACACAGGGTGACATACAAGAGTGGAGGCAGGTCCACCCAGGTAGACTATATTCTGTGTAGAAGAAGTAATCTGAGGGAAATAATGACTGTAAGGTGGTCGCAGGCGAGAGTGTAGCCAAACAACAAAAGGTGGTAGTTTGCAAGTTGGCAATGTGCGGGGTTGAAGCTCCCGTTTCATTGTTTGGTAGCCCAGCTGATTCGCGATTGCTTCTCCTTCTACCTCTCTTACTCCTGTGTCTTGTTCGTTCTGCCACATGTTTAGTTATTCCCTTGCCTCCTTAAGTGAAGGTAACATTTGTAATTGTTGTGGTCTGTTAGTTAGATTGGAGGCGAGGCTTAACAATCTCGAAGCTCGGCTCAGTGTTGTAGAGTTAAAACCGTTAATTCAACCGTTAACTTCAGTTAGCCAGCCCCCCTCTGCCGCATCAGATCCACTTACACCGTTTTCTCATTCAATTCGGAATCGAATACTGAAGTAGGTAATTCAGGATTCGATCCCGTAGTAAATAAACCGCATTCGATTCACTTTGCATTCACATTCAGTTTAATTTGGTATTCGTTGCACATTCGATACCTGCTTTGCATTCACACACAATATGTGAGCGAATGCGCATTAGTCTAACCATGGTCCAGTTTCAATTTGATCACATGGTTATATAACGAGATAGTTAGTTAATAGTTAATATGCGATTTTATTCAACATGAATTCTGTCAACAAACGCACGTGCAATTTTAAGGAATAAATGGAGCAGGTTAAAGAAAGATCAAGGCGACATATGAAAGCAATGAGAAGGAGACACAAAGAACGAATGAAAAAGATAAGGAGAGAAAATATGAGGAAGTGAGGAACCGAATTAAGTGCCAGGGTGAAAACGGCATTTGCTTAGCTCCCGTGAGTTCACCCTCGGCTTTTCCCGAGCAGTGTAGAACACAGGAACGCCGGGTTACGGTCTGGAGAAAACGTAGTTCGTAACCAAAGCCACGTTCCGCTTCGTGTTTCTCACTGTTTTGGCCCGCTCGACGACACCCCTGTGGAGGGTAGACCTCTGGTCATTGGGGACTCTGTTTTACAGAATGGGAAGCTGCCCAGTCCCGCTGCAGTGGTTTGTATCCCTGGGGTGAGAGTGGGTGATATTGAACCACACCTGAACCTTCTGGCTAAGGCTAAGAGTAGGGTTAAATGTAGTAGAATTATTATTCATGTTGGCGTTAATGACCAGCGGTTACGTCAATCGGAGGTTACGAAAGTAAGCTTAGAATCGGTGTGCACGGTGGCTAAGTCGTCTGACTCCGTGGTTTTCTCCGGTCCCTTGCCCAATTTTGGAAGTTATGAAATGTTTAGTCGTACAGCATCACTTCGTACAGCAAATTCACTGGTTGTTGAGATGGTGTCCCGCAAACGACGTGGACTTTATTGATAATTTGAGGACTTTCTGGGGAAGACCTGCTCTCATTGAAAGAGACTCCATCGAACCCACGAGGGATGGAGAAGCTCTGCTTTCTCGTAACCTGGCCAAGTGCTTAAACATCAGTTGACTTGGTGTTGGGGGCGGGTGGCGGAGCTGCAGTTTACCACACTCCTCTGCACTTCCCTCTGGTCCCTCTGGTCCGTTGCCCACTTATAGCTGCATTGAGACTGTGTCTGTTCCCCGGTTGCTCAAAATAACCAGCAGAGGAGCTATTCCCAGTAATCTTATTAAAATTAGGAGCTACACTAGGCTACCACAGGTCAGGAGAATGAAATGTGGATTACTTAATATCTGTTCCCTGTCTTCCAAAACTACCCTTGTTAATGAATTAATTTATGATAATAATATTGATGTGCTGTGCCTCTCTGGCTGCGTGTTGGTGAATTTGTTAGTTTAAATGAGGTCTCTCCACCCTGTCACACTAACTTTTATGTCCCTCGGGGATCTGGCTGAGGAGGTGGAGTGGCGGCCATTTTTGACCGTACATTATCAATTTCCCATAAAAACCTGAAATAATTTACATTCATTTGAAAGCCTTGTTGTCAGTCTGTCCCACCAAAGTGGGAAGACAATTTTAATCGTCATAGTTTACCGTGCTCCTGGCCCGTACTCTGATTATTTGTCTGAATTTGCAGAGTTTCTTTCAAATTTAGTCCTCAAAACTGATAAAGTGATTGTTGTTGGGGACTTCAATATTCATGTGGATGTAGTCAATGATAGCTGCAGTACTGCCTTTATGTCGGTTATAATATCAATTGGCTTTTCTCAGTGTGTACATGAGCCTACACATAGACTCATATCTTGGACCTAGTCTTAGTCTATGGTGTTGAAATTGAACACCTTATTGTTTCTCCCCCAAATCCTTGTCTGTCGGACCATGCATTAATCATCTTTGACTTTCTGCTAGTGGAGCACAATAATGTTGAAACATGCATTTGGTCACGAAAATTGACTGATAGTGCCATTTCTAGCTTAAAGAAAGCAGTTCCACTGGCTCTTAGTACAGTCCCTGTTTTCCATGTTTCAGGGGATTCTTGTGATAACCCTAGTCCCTCTGATATTGATTCCTTGGTCGACAGTATTGCTGGCTCCCTTCATAATACTCTAAACTCAATTGCCCAATCACAAATAAAAGCTATTACTAGAAGGAGGACGGTTCCTTGGTATACATCTGAAACCCATAAATTAAAGCAGTTATCACACAAACTAGAGAGAAGATGACCAGAGACAGTGACTTATTCTTGCTCTGGAAAGATAGCTCTAAAAAGTACCGGCAAGCTCTGTGTACTGCCAGGGCTAGGTAATACATTTCTTTAATAGAAGAGAACAAGAACAACCCTAGGTTCCTGTTCAGCACTGTAGCCAGGCTGACTCAGGGGCATAACTCCATAGAGCAGAGCATCCCAGCTCATCTCAGCAGCTCTGACTTCATCAGTTTCTTTAATGATAAAATTGTAACTATTAGGGAAAGGTTAAATGGCTTTATGACATCAACTGCAGCTAATCTGCATTCTGATACAGTGGTGCAGGGGGTAGCTGGTAAACCAGACATATCCCTAACCACATTTGACCCCATAGACTTATGTCAGATCACTGCCATAATCTCTTTGGCTAAAAGTTCTACCTGTATTTTGGATCCTATTCCCACTAGGCCCCTTAAGGAGGTGTTCTCCTTAATTGGCACCTCCATATTAGATATAATCAATCTATCTCTTACAATTGGCTATGTTTCCCTAAATTTCAAAGTTGCCGTCATTAAACCACTCCTTAAGAAACCCTCACTGGACCCAGAGGTCCTAGCTAATTATAGGCCCATCTCCAATTTGGTTTTTATCTCCAAAATCCTAGAGAGGGTTGTTACTGACCAGCTCTCTGATTATTTAAATTGAAACAATCTATTTGAGACCTCCCAGTCAGGCTTTAGGGTCAATCATAGCACTGAGACTGCTCTGGTCAGAGTCACTAATGACATTCTGATGGCGTGGGACCAGGGTTTTGTTTCAGTGTTAGTATTGTTAGATCTTAGTGCAGCATTTGATACGGTTGACCACTAGATTTTGTTGAGGAGGCTAGAGAACTTGCTCTGAATCAGTTGCACTGCCTTAGAATGGTTTTGGTCGTACTTAACTGACCGATATCAGTTTGTTCATATCAATAACACTCAGTCCCCCCACACCACGGTCAGCCTTGGTGTCTCGCAGGGATCAGTGCTTGGTCCAATCTTGTTCACCCTTTATATGCTCCCACTGGGTGATGTCATCAGGAAACATACAATTGACTTCCACTGTTATGCTGATGACACTCAATTATTCTTATCAATTAGGGCTGGTGAACAAGATCATCTACAGCTTAAATCCTGCGTAGATGACATTAAGACCTGGATGACCCATAACTTTTTGTTACTTAATTTACATAAGACTGAGTTGTTGTCCAGGTAGCAATGGAAAATGATATACTGTTAATGAATAAAACAACTGTAACCACCTCATTTGTCTGAAGAAGTTGATTCTGTGAATACTGTAGTACAGCATACACAGTACTACACCAATAGCACCAGTGACCAGGTGACTGGTTACCTGTTTGGATCAGTATGAGTCAGAGATGTTCACAAGTCACTTTTTCCAAGTCCAAGTCAAGTCTCAAGTCTTTATGCGTGAGTCCAAGTCAAGTCTCAAGTCTTTCGTCCCAAATCCAAGTCAAGTCCCAAGTCTTTCGTCCCAAGTCCAAGTCAAGTCTCATGTCTCAAATAGCTGAAAGTTTTCATGTTAGACGCTCTCCGATATAATACTGCAATGCTGTGCTGTTTTGGATTAAAAGTATGTACTGTACTGGCCTAGGCCTATAATATGTTATTGCACATTACACCATCAAAGTTGATCAAAACAATGTACATTGAATGTGCCATGTGAAGCTTGAACAATGTATTTTGTGAATACTACAAGATATATACGAACTGATTTGCGTATGCGGTCTTGTCCTTTTACCAACTGAAAATAACAAATTAAGGAATAATGAATATATAACTGGGTACTGTAGGTACTCTACTGTAGTACAATATAGGGCTATAATATATTATTGCACACTGCACCTTCAAAGTTTATCAAAACAATGCGCTGTGAATGTGCTTAGGCTAAGAAATCATATGCATTACATGCTGTTTAAGGAGAGGTTTCCATTTCTGTTATGTCAGTGACAACATTAGTCTAAACTAAAACAGCCATTCATGCATAGAATTAACCTTGGGCTCAATACACGTAGTGGCCTCAAGTACAAAATAAAACGGTAACGTCAGGGGAGGGGAACTATAAAACTAGCCAACATACTAGAACTGTGGCTGAATTAGTTTGCTAACGGTAACGTTTAGGGTTTAATTCTGGGAACCGGGATTCCCGAGAAATGTGATCAGAACCATTTCCCGGGAATCGGGAAATGTGAAGACGGGACCCAGGAAAAATTGGGAGGAAAAAAGTGACGTCAGTCTATTTGTTCTCATACAGCAATGCGGACGGCAAAGGGTCTTGCGGAGCAAGCGAGGAGAGCATGAGCGAAGGCGCGTCAGTTTTTTTTCCTCTTTTTGCAGCCGCTTCGGACTACAATCATGAACATAGTTTTAGTTAATTGTTCAAAGAGTTCTGTTGTTTTCCATGGTCTATGAATGCGTCTGAGTGAATGTATGAGCGAGGGGGGCGGGGGAGCAGGAGTGTGTGAGCGTTCCCGGAGTGAGAGTGAGAGAGGCGCTGCAGGTCTGTGTTTGCCCGATATAATGGCGTGGTTACGGCCGACAGTGACCAATTCTGTGAGTAAGACTTCGCAATAAATACGGAAACGCATCGGAATATGTGAAATAAGTTAATTGATAAAATAGCAAATTCTTTGATGGATGGACTCGCGAGTCATAACACCGAAGTCCGAGTCAAGTCTCAAGTCTTACACGGCGAGTCTCAAGTCAAGTCACAAGTCTTTGTTTGTGCTACTTAAGTGCGACTCGAGTCCCCATGTCTGGTATGAGTTGTATCTCAGCCTCTGGTTTCAGATAAAGTGCAACAGAATAGGATGAAACTCTGAACACGTTTAGAGTAAAACAAATAATTAAAAGATCAGGTGCTGGTGGATGTATGTGAAATTCATGGAGGAGAGAACATTTGTAGTTGTCATGGTATTTGATGTCTTCCCTTGGTAGACAGTGCAGCTAATGTGCTAATGTTAGTGACTTGAAAAGACAGTACATAGATACAGTTAATTATTTATTCACTCCTGATACACTGAAAGATTGCAGTGTTTAACACTTCCAGAGATTTGTCACATATCCACAGTTCTGGTGATGTCCGTCAAGGTTCCTGATCTACAAAGAGTGGTGATTTACAGCGGATCTCTTTGATCTTCTGGTCAAACAGAGCTTTCATCTCCCTCTGCAGTGTCCCGTCATTCTGTTGGATCCGCTCCAGACTGTCCACACTTTCAACACTGCTGTCGCTGCTGCTGCTCTGGTCCAGGCAGAGGCCATTGGCAATGTGACCAGGGTGTGGATGCTGATGTGTGTGCCATGGAGAGAAAGGAGAGTGGTTCAACATTGGGCTCTGGACCAAGGAAGTCTGTTTCCTGGGGCAGCTAAGTGAGCGAGTGCTGGTCTGGAATAGATTAGACTTGTTTGGGTTAATGGCTTCAAACCTTCTCACTGGGGTTGGAGATGATGGAGGAACATTGGATGGAGATTTGGCAGCAGTTTGCAGAGTGTGAGAAAGACAAATTAGATGAGTCTGAGATTTGAGCTCAGGTTTAGGTTCAGACTCTAGTTCCTTTGATCTTCCCTCTGGTCTTCTCTCCAGTCTTCCCTTCAGTCTTTCCTCCTGTCTGCCTTCTGGTTCTGTCAGCCCTGTCTCCCCCTTCTTAGATGTCTTCAGATTTCCTTGTTCTGGTGTTTCATCCTCCAGTTCATTCTCCATTTCTTCCTGGATTGAGTTTTGGCTTTTGAGCTCAGGCCCATCAGGAGTGGAGTCCTGGGAGGAGGTGTCAATGCTAAAACTCTCCTCCACTACAAATGGAGGAGCCCCCATGTGGTATGAGTCAATGGAGGACATCCGGCTGAAGACATCTTTCCTGGTTTGCATTGGCTCCTGGATCCTGACCCGATGACCCCGCTTGACTGGCTCACTCAGCACTCCCTTTAGGATGGCAGTGTTGGACACTGCAGCCTGGACCAGGAGAGACTTGTCACTGTTCCTGCTGTCCAGGGATATGTTGTCCAGGTCTCTGTGGAAGTAGACAGTGCGGCCATCATCTGAGGACTGGACAGAAGAGTCCAGAGATGGCTGCTTTTGAGGACCTTTCAGATGTTTCTGAGCTGCTTTCTGGATGTGTTTCCTGGCAGCAAGTACTGCGTTTGAAGGTTTTATCTACATAGCAAAACACAAATATTTCTAATATCAATTTCTACAGCAGAATGTTAAACTGGATATCAAACATGTCTTCAACTTCTAAAAACCTTACCTTCCCCGACATATCGATGACAGAGACGTGAACAAAGATGGACGAGTCTGCCATACCCTCCAGGTAGACATGACGGTAACCTGATAAATAACAATACATATAATATTAGGAATTAGGTAATATCTATAAGAATCATTATCCATGTTTCCAATAATGAAGACTCAATAATGCAATGCATTGATTTGATATGTGATCAAAAAATAGCTTGGGGAATAAAAGTTCTGTCAAAGCCAGTGGATGGAAGAATTGCAGCTCAGTTGATTCATCTATGTTGATAGACAGGAGGAGCATAAATGCTTTGCATGGAAATAAACTAAATATTGCTAGGTCTGCATCAATATACAATACACATAATATACAAGTCACAGTTCAGATTAATGTTACGGTATTTGTCCTGACTTTGTTGTCCATGTACCTGGCATCATGCTGGTGAATGATATCGTCCTCTGTCCAATGAAGTCTCGTCCGATGGGATCATGATCCCATACCTGGAATCGCACCAGAGCAATCTGTGGCATCAGGATGTTGAATATGAGGGTCTCCTCCCACATGGGGTTAAAACCTGACAGTGAGAGTGGGAAAATGGGTTGGGCGGGTCATATAGGCCGAAATCATCCTTGATGTGATGTGGAAGCAGAAGACAGTTACCGTTATCGTCGACCACCCTGGTCTGTTGCTTGGTACAGTCAACAGGTAGACCAATGATCTCCACCTCCACAAAGGGGTCAATGATCTGAACATGAAAAAAAACACAAGGGTTTAATTTAATTTTCAGCCTTTTTTATGACTTATGATAAGGTCAATAATTTAAGTTTCATTTTGTTTTCCTGTTAAAAAAATATTTAATTTATATATTATATGAAATTATTATTATAAATACAATATAAAACCCAATTTTAAGGTTACAAACGAAATTATTATAAAGATTATTTAAATAACGTGCAATGCTGCCATTTAGTGACTTCCACTTTACCTATCCCTCCACCTTTTTCAACTTCAACTTTATTTTTTTAGGTCATCAATCAAACCCATTGTGAGGGCGGGGCAGTGGTTAGCGATCAGCTGTGGCTGGGAGAGCGGACCAGTGGAGCGGCTGACGCTGCACCGGGCACAGGTGAGCGCAATTGTTTTAATGAAATCTCTCCCTGTATAAGTAGGAGCCGGGACCACAGGGAGATAGATGAGCTGTGACATGCTGCAGCTTGACTCTGATACTCTGCAACCAAAAATTGAAGACACAGGACTGCCCCGTGATCGTGGTGTTGCAAATAAAGCGTTGTGACTCTGACTCCTGTATCAATGACTTTGTCCAGAGAACCCCACTCATCACATTTTGGTGCATAACTAGAATGGACAAAGGGAATGGAACAGCGGCAGATTCCTGCATTGGCGACGATGCTGGGAGAGGTCGTCGCCATGCATCGAGACCAGGGGATTGCTCGCCGTGAGCAGCTGGCAGAGCTGCGAGCTCAAACTGGGGCTCTGGCACAGCAGTTGGCCCAGGTGGGTCAGTCAACGGCCTCCCCATCGGTTGGAGTCACCATAGCAGGGATGCCACTGCAAAGGATGGTACCAATGGACGACCCGCAGACGTTCCTGGATGCCTTTGCGACCAATGCAGCGGCGTGCAGCTGCCCACAGGAGGAGTGGGCGGTCCGTCTTCTTCCGCTGCTCTCTGGGGACGCGCAGACTGCGGCGCTGGCCCTGCCGGCGGATGCAAGGGGGAGTTACCAGGATGTCAGAAAGGCGATGCTGGATCGCCTGGGTTTCTCCCCGGAAGACCATCTTCGCCGTTTCCGAGGAGCGAGGCTGGGACCGACGGACAGACCATTCACCTACGCACAGCAGCTGCATGATTCTGCTGCTAGGTGGCTGCAGCCGGGGGAGTCGGCGGGGGAGACGCTGGAAGATGCTGGAAGAGGCCATAGTGGTGGAGCAGTTCATTGGGGGTCTTCCACCCAGGACAGCCGACTGGGTCAGATGTCATCGGCCGGACAGCCAGCAGGGAGGTCAGTCTGGCAGAGGATCATCTGGCAGTTCATCTCCAGCAGCCAGGGTCGGCATCAGTGAGACCCGAGGGACGCCCAACGTCGATGCCCCGACGGAAAACAGTGACCTCCTCTGCTCCCGTTATGAGCCCCCAGCTAATCCAAAATTCCCTATTAAAAGCCACCTCTCCTCTGTTACAGGTCCCAGGCGCACGGAATGCTGTCTCAGCCCCACAGAGAGACGCTCAGGCATCTGGGCAGGAGTGTTGGGGGTGCAGACAGCTCGGACACGTGCGCCGTGACTGTCCATCCATGGAGGTGGAGCAGGTGATCCGAGTGGACGGACCCCCAGGGCCCCTCCCCCGGTCCAGAGGGACATACAGCATTCTGGTAAGGATCCAGGGGTGTATATATCAGACAATTGTGGATTCAGGCTGTCAGCAGTCTCTGATTCACAAGAACCTGATTCAACCCGGGGCTTTAGATAACGGGGCTGTGGTGAAGGTTAAATGTGTTTACGGAGATGTCCACCGGTACCCTGTTGCATCTATTGGGGTCCATTATAAGGGGAAAAGTGGCCCGTCCGTTTTGTGGTCAGCTCTCGGCTGTCACACTCTTGGTGTTAGGAACTGATTGGCGGGGATTCCACAGTTTATTAGGGGACTGTTCCTGTTCATTGACAAATGATAATGTGTGCACAGTGCTGAGCGCAGACTCGGAGCGGACGCAGCAGGAGCGCGTGGAGCCAGTGGCAGCGGCACAGCGCGCCCCTCTGTTCAGTCGCGCTGGGGATTTCCCACTGGAGCTGGCGCGTGACAGCACTTTGCGCGCCGTGCTGGACCGGGTGGCCAAAATTGATGGTCAGCTGGTCCAGCCTGGCACTACATTGTCATTTCCCTATTTTTCAATGATCAGGGACAGACTCTACGGAGTGTGTCAGACGCGTGACGGCGGCGAGTGTGCTCAGCTGTTAGTGCCGAGGAGTCGCCGGCGGGTGATTCTCACATCGGCTCATCATTACCCGATGGCTGGGCATATGGGCTGCATTAGGCCGCATCACGGAACGATTTTACTGGCCAGACATTCAAGGAGATGTGCGCCGCTTTTGCTCGTCATGCCCTGAGTGCCAGAGGGTAAACCCACCTGCCACACCATGTGCCCCACTGCGGCCATTGCTGCTGATGGAGGTCCTGTTTGAACTAATCGGGCCGTTCCATTGCAGTGCACATGGGTACCGGTTTGTTCTGGTAGTTATAGCGCTACGTAACATCTCTGCAAAGAGTGTTGCGCACACGCTTTTCCGGATCATCTCGCGGGTCGGGATCCCGAAGGAGATCCTGACAGATCAGGGAACATCTTTTATGTCACGGACCATTAAAGAACGATACAGATCATTAGACATCAAGTCTATTCGGACCGGCGTCTACTACCCTCAGACTGAAGAGCTGGTGCAGCGGTTGAATAAGACCCTGAAGTCTATGATCGGGAAGTTCATTCAGGAGGACAGTCCAAGCTAGGATAAGTGGCAAGACCCACTGTTATTCGCAGTGCGCGAGGTTCCCCAGGCCTCCACAGGGTTTTCCCCTTTTGAATTGTTGTTTGGCAGGAAGCCGAGGGGGATGTTGGACCTAATTAAAGAAAGCTGGGAGGAAGGTCCAAGTGCCAGCAAAAATGAAGTTCAATACGTTCTGGACCTTAGAGCAAAGCTACACTCATTTGGGCAGGAATCACGGGTGAATTTGTTCAGGGCTCAGGAACGTCTGAGGCGTGTGTATGACAGGGGAGCTAAGCTACGGCTTTTTGCACCAGGAGACAAAGTCCTGGTGCTGCTCCCATCTTCAGCATCCAAGCTGCTCGCTAAGTGGCAGGGACCCTTTGTGGTCACACGGAGAGTGGGTGATGTTGACTATGAGGTGGAGCATTCAGACAGGAGAGGAGACATGCAGATTTATCATTTAAATCTGTTAAAGGGGTGGGTGGAGCCAGAAGCGGTCGCTCTGGTGTCGACAGTGAAAGAGGAGGATGGGCTCGGTCCAGTAGGGGCTCCTGGTCCGAGCTCTCTTCTGTGTGATAAATCTCTCACGTCGGCCCAGAGAGCAGAAGTGGAAGGGCTCCAGCAGCAATTTTCTGATGTGTTCTCCTTTCTTCCAGGGCGCACCACTCTCATACAGCATCACATAGAAACACCGCTTGGTCTGACGGTGCGTTCACGGCCATACCGTCTTCCGATGCACAAATGTAAAGTGGTGCAGACGGAGATTAAAAAAAAAAAGAGAAATGGGAGTGATTGAAGAGTCACACAGCGCCTGGAGCAGCCCCGTAGTTCTAGTGGGTAAGAAAGACGGGTCTGTACGGTTCTGTGTTGACTACAGAAGGGTTAATGAGGTGTCATGTTTTGATGTTATCCAATGCCCAGGGTTGACGAACTCTTGGATCGGCTTGGCACAGCTCAATTTTTTTTCGACACTGGATTTAACCAAGGGTTACTGGCAGATTCCCTTATCGCTAGAATCCAGGGAGAAAACTGCCATCTCCACTCCGTACGGTTTGTACCATTTGTTACACTTCCATTCAGGTTGTTTGGCGCCCCGGCCACCTTCCAATGCCTCATGGACAGAGTGCTGCACCCACATGCTGCCTACGCTGCTGCGTATTTGGATGACGTCATCATCCATAGTGGCAGCTGGGCAGAACATATGCAGCACGTAACCGCGGTGTTACAGTCCTTGAGGCAGGCGGGGCTCACAGCCAACCCAGGTAAGTGTGCAGTTGGACGGAGGGAGGTACGGTATCTGGGACACTGCTTCAGTTAGACAGAGGGACACTGCTTGGGGTGGGGTCAGGTGCGTCCACAGCTGGATAAGACAGCAGCGATCGCATCCTGTCCGCGTCCCAAGTCTAAAAAAGAGGTTAGACAGTTCTTGGGGCTCATGGGTTTTTACCAGCGTTTTATCCCACAGTTTGTTGACTTGGCCTGCCCCCTGACGGATCTGACCCGTAAGAGTGCCTCAGATCCGATCCAGTGGACGGAGCAGTGTAAGCAGGCGTTTGAGCAGCTGAAGCGGGCTCTCTGTGGTAGGCCACTAACTTTTCTCTCCCTTTTATGCTGCAGACTGACGCGTCGGGCAGACGGCTGGGGGCAGTGTTGTCCCAGCGGGTGCGGGGCACCGACCGACCTGTTGTCTACATCAGCCGAAAGGTGTCTGACCGGGAGAGTCGGTACAGCACGATAGAGAAGGAGTGCTTGACCTTTAGGTGGGCGGTCGACGCCCTGCGTTATTACCTCCTGGGATGCCCTTTCACTCTCTGCTCAGACCATGCTCCGCTCCAGTGGCTCCACCGAATGAAGGACAGCAACGCCAGGATCACACGTTGGTACCTGGCGTTGCAACCATTTAACTTCAAACTTGTTCACAGGCCGGGAGCACAGATGGCGGTGGCGGACTTTCTTTCTCGTCCCCTGACGTCTGGGGGGGAGGAGGGAGGCGGCGGGGGAGTTCGCTCGGCCGGACAGTCTGCCAGCCTCAGTCCAGCGGTGGAGGTATGTGAGGGCGGGGCAGTGGTTAGCGATCAGCTGTGGCTGGGAGAGCGGACCAGTGAGGTTGATGCTGCACCTGGCGCAGGTGAGCACAATTGTTTTAATGAGATCTCTCCCTGTATAAGTAGGAGCCGGGACCACAGGGAAAGAGATGAGCTGTGACATGCATGCTGGAACCAAAAATTGCAGACACGGGACTGCCCCGTGATTGTGGTGTTGCAAATAAAGCGTTGTGACTCTGACTCCTGTATCCGTGACTTTGTCCAGAGAACCTCACACCCATTCACTGCGTTACAGCTGTTGTTATAAATAACACATTGACAATTCTTAAAGATTTTACGTTATTGTGGTAATATCAGCAAATGTCGCCTTACGCTCCCTTGAGCGTAGCTGATCCGTGCCGGGATTTTTTTAGGGGAAGTTGGTGGCCTGGTTAAGGAAGCGGATTTGGGTCCGCAAGACACCCAGTTCGAATCCCCCTGCCCCATGGTACTCCTGCACTGCTCCCTGGGCGCTGGCTCAGCCTGCAGCCCATTGCTTACTACGGTAATGGGTTGAATGCAGAGGCATAATTTCTCGAAGGATACTCCCAAGGGATTAATAGAGATCTAAAAAAAATAATAAAATAACATCAGATGGCTGATATTATTGAACCTCTTATATATATATATATATACGGGACAGCGGTGGCCTTGTGGTTAAGGAACCGGACAGATGACATTTTGTTGTGTGCAGTGGTGTGGATCACAATATCACAATGACAAGAAGTTTGCTTAAAAAGTAATAAATAGATAAATAATATATTAATGTGAACCCTAATAGGCTAAACAAAATTAATGTTTATTGGACTAACTGATGGACTAACCCTGAGAGCAACATAACTTCCTATTTATCTTGAGTTGGTTTTGTTATCATGGCTGTTGAGCACTGTGGGCATTAACATGGTTATAGCTTTACTTCTCCTCTGTCCCCGAACATGGAGTCTTTAGGTTTGGGGAGCTGCTGGCCACTGATGATCTTCAGCACGAGCTGGGTCTTCTTGTGACCTGGAAGAGGGTCCTCAGACGTAGGGGTGAAAGAACCTGACACAGAAACACACTCTTCTCTGTCTTCACTCCTAAATCAGGTGACAATAAACTGGTGTCATGTGACGTTCACTCACCTTTCCACATGCACTTGGGCTTCAGGATGTACCCACAGTTGCCGTTGCTTGAAAATTTGGCCTGGTTCAACTCTAGCATGCGTCCCTCTGTCTGATAGTTCATCGCAACTGAGATGAAGAAGTAAAATATCAGTCAGAAAAGACCCACCCTCCCAGGTTCAACTCTGACACTCCTACCCATGTGACAGCCACAGTTCCAGTAGGGCTGTGGGTTGAAGTTGCTGGAGTCCACCCTATAGTTGGAGGGATAGACCCTGACCAGCTGCCGCTGGTTCAGACGCACCAGCTCCCCAGGCTTCAGCTGTAAGATCTGGTTCATGACTGTCTCATCCAGGGATGACACCTGCCAGCTGCTACAGGACCCTGAATCCCCACAGAACCATGGATCGATCTGATGGTTCTCAAACATATGGAGGTCAGACGGATTTTAGAGACACCTTGTTTTCTTACCTTGTGTTTCTATGTCATGCACACGGACAGCCTTAGTGTACTGGACCAGATCGGACAGATGCCGAGACAGTCTCATGGTTTTTCTCTTTCTAAGGAGAAGAGAGAGAAAGGGTTATAACTGGACTGGGCACCTGGTCTAAGAGGAAACGGCTCAGTCTCAGAGTCCTACTTGGGATGATATACGATCTGAGTCCTTTCTCTGCTGCTGCTGTAGTCAGACTCTCCGTCACTCTTGCTCTTGCTCTTCATTTGAACTCTCTTTTTCTTTTGATATTGAAAAGAAAAAAACTCATACTGCAAAACAACAACCGTGGATATAAAGAGTTTTCTTCAGTGATTTACTTGTCAGACCTTTCTATTGAAACTCTTCATGATGGACCTGGCAAATCTTTTCTTCTTGGTCTGACTGACAGAATTAATATTCCCATCCTGAAAGAGTAAACATGCAAATGCAAAAGTTAACCAACCACCCTATTTATCCATCTTCATCCAACCATTCATCCAACTGTATTCTACGAGCCTGTTTGTCTTCTTCATCAATGCCTTCCTCTTCATCACCACTGTTTTCATCAGAAACGTCCCCTTCTTCTGCTTCAGGGTCCAGGTTTGCAGGAAGTTTCTTCCCCTAAAATCAATCTCATGTTTTTGTCTTTGATTGCTTCTCAACGTGAATTTCTTTCAGATCAATAGACAACATTACTTTGACCAGGACCTTCCCCTTCAGAGACTCGGGCGATGGCAGCTTCTTGGTTTCGTGCAAGTTGACGTTGGACAAGTCCAACTTGTCTTTCAGTACCTCTGTCAAACACTGGGCCATCTTTTTCTGCTGAGGCACGGTGCAGTGGTTTTCTATGGACAGAATCACCGGGTACCTTGGAGGAGAACCAGGAACCTCCTATCAGAAGAGCCGTTGTACAGTCCCAGTACAGTCAAATTAGTGGAAAAACATTCCTAATACAGTTGCGGTACAGTCGTTATACAGTCCTAGCACAGTCACAATACTTTCATTGTACTGTCTAAGTACAGTCATGATACAGTCCTTGTACAGTTGTAATATAGTTTTCTTGGTGTAGTTGTGCATTCATCGCACAGCCCTAGCGCAGTACAGTCCTGGTACAGTCACAGTTCAGCATATCCATCAGGACCTCACTCTGACCTCACAGGACAGTCACAGTAATTGAAGTACAGGCGTAGTACAGTCCTTAACGTCACAGTACAGTCATAGCAAAGTTATACAGTAGCAGCGTGGAAATCCAGACCTTAGTGTGACTTTACAGTACAGTCACAGTACATTCATGGTATAGCATTACCATCAGGAAATTACTGTGACCTCAATAGACACAGGCACAATACAGTTGTAGTACAGCCCCACCATCATGACCTTACTGTGACTTAATGAAGGCATGTTTGTTAATGGTTTCAATCACATCTCTAAAGAGAATCTTGGATGTCAATGTGTAGCCATGGTGGATGATGGGCTCTCCGTCCGGTCCGTCCCAGCAGTCCACTAAAAGAAGAGGACACCTGGTCACTTTAAAGACAGACACGGCCTCAGGAACCAACTCAGAAACTAGGCTCTTACCCTCCACACAGCGACAGCCGGCATTGAGGACGTAGGCGTACATCTCCACCCGGGACTGGGACAAAAGCTGGTCTCCGCTCAGGTAGGTATTGTGCGAGGTGGCAATGAAGTAGTTGTTGAGAGGCTGGGTCATGTCCTGGTTGACCTGGTGGTGGTCCGGGTTGAAAATGTCTCCTGCAGGACTTCTCATGTAGTTCGTGAAACCTAGAAGAAAAGCTGAATATCTAACATCTGATATGATATTGTTTGCATTTTTCACATGATACATGGAGAAACAAGATCAATGGAACAAGAATTTTCATACCATCAATACCCAGTACCATTTTCTGCAGATTGTCAGGACAGGGCTCGAACCTGATGATGATGTCCATCAGGAAGTCTTTGGTCAGACCTCGCATCTGCAGAGAAATTTTTCAAAGATCATCTCTGTTGGACCATTATATTCGAGTTCAATTCAAGAGGAGTTCAAGATCAGAAAAAGTTTAACAGCTGCCGCCTCAGAACAGTCAGTGCAGAACTGGTGTTCACACTGAGCAAACAAGAGAAATGTAACAATTAGGAATGTCTGACAATATTGATCAGAGCATGATTATGTAATATTGATAAAATTGCTTCCATTTTCCCTTCAATCACAAAAATCTGATAACACAATGTCTGGATTTTTCCAAATTTGCCGGAATTTGGCTAGACCAGTGGGCCCCCGCCCTACCTTGGGAACCCCCAATTACAGTGCAGGCGTTTTCACCTTCTGTTCATTTTCCAGGAAGTGGGCGAGGTCGTGAAGATCCAGCACTTCCTTTTGGTTACTGTAGGAGATCAGGATCAGGTACAGGTCTTTGCGGGTGGAAATCATTTTATAGAATGAACAGAATTCCTCAAAGGTCAAAGAACCCTGGTTCTCGTCCGTGTCTGCCTCCTGACACCAGGGAAAAAAAAACAAAACACAGTGGCGGCCCTGATGATGTTTCTAGTCATTATAGGATCCAAACTGACATTGTTGTTGAAGTTTTACCTGAAACATCTGTCTGACTTTTTGCTTGGGTAAATTCACATTGAGTTTGTGCAACAGCTGGTGAACTTCACTAATGCTCAAGGTTCCGTCGCCGTTCTTGTCAGCTTCAGAAAAAGTTTGCTGTAGCCACCTGAGACTCTAGTTAAGGTGTAATTCTCATTGGCCTGTTCTTTCTGTTTGTCCCAACAATCCAATCAAAGTTCTGGTAAAGGATATTGGTTTCGTGTGCGTTGCCTGCGGGCCAGACTGTCTTCATCGCTGATCCCAGCCATGAGGTACTTGAGTCCTGTGACCCATGTGCGTGCCTCCTCAGCATTGGTGGAGACCAGGTCCAAGGATCTTACCCTTTCCCCGTAATAAACACTGAAGCAGCAGTTTGGGTCGAAGCGGTTGTCTGCGTACCGACGGAACATTTCTGACTTTTTGCCTCCACAGACTTCATGAATGGAATCAATAGTAACTAAAGACATGGAACCAGTAAGCACTGAGTTAGCAAAGAAAGACTACAGTTGTAGACAACAAACCACTTCCAAAAGAAGTCCAGAATGGACATGTCAGTGATTCTGTGGCCACGCCCAGTCTAACAATATCATCAGTCTTTAATCAATCAATTAAATAAATTAAAATAAACACATTTTATTAATGGAGCACATTTCATGCACAAGACAGACTCAATGTGCTTTACTAAGATTGTTTATGGAGTTTAGGGCCTGCTGCCCTTATAGACACACTATAGGTGACGACAACAGCACTGATTATGTCATCAAAGTCTAGTTGTCAGCACTAAACATCAGAACTTCAGTGCTGATGACATAATCAGAATCCAGTCTTAAGTGCTGATGACATTTTCAGAACTGATGACATTATCAGAATTCAGTCTCTTAGTGCTGATGACGTTGACGATGAGCACTGATGACATTGTCAGAGTCCAGTCTTCTGCTGATGACTGACTCTGATGATGTCATCAGCAATGAAGACTGCCTTTGATGACAACTATGACAAAATAAGAGTCCAGTGGATAATGTCAGTCTTTCCACTCACTCTTGGCCTTTGCATTTTTCCTGGATGGCCTCCAACGGATGCAGGACTTGTGTTCATCCAGGTAGAAGAACCGGACCAGTCCCTTTTTCTTGCCCTTAAGTTTGGTCAGGTGGGTTCCAGTCTGCATGGTGCACATACAGCGCTCCACTGGAGAACAGCAGATGTTCAGTCACTGGTCAACTTCAGTATTGAATGTGATTGGACACTTTCAATATTTTGATGTTTTATTCAGCTTTGCTTACTCTTGGCTGTGAAACTTTCTGCCATTAAAATCACACGTATTTGGTAGTACCATGAGGAACAGCACCACATCCTTCACTGTTGGGACTGTTAGTTTGCGTCAGTACCCTGAGCCTGAGGTAGAGAACATGTGACTCTTCCTGGATCATCATTCTAATCTGGCTAATCCTAAAGGCTTTTCCACTCTCCATATGTCGTTAGCTACCTTCAAGCTTAGCTCTTCGAGTCTCTAAGCGTCTGGAGGCTCTGTGGCTTCTTGGATAGTATCATTATTCTATCTCAAAGCCAAATATATATATATTTATGACACATTTAAAGAGTACACATATATAAATATATACTAATACTTATATATGTAAGTACAGTATATGCATAAAATCTGTATAAAATATTTAAACATTTGGTGTATATATACTGTGTGTGTGTGTGTATATGTATATATATATATATATACTTATATAAAAGAAATATAAACATAAAATCACAATCTCTCAGGTTGGGTCAAAATGCGTCAGATTGTAACAGACTGGGTCAATGTTCTTACCAATCTGGCCAAGTCTCCATTTGGGCTGGGCGACCACACTTCCTCCAATCCAGAAGAACTCCTCTGCCAGTCTAGATACAGAGACTTTGTGCCAGAGTTTAGGAGAGCTCATGATGGACTGGCTGGGGGAAGAACGGGTCGTACTGGAGGCCAGGATGACTTTTGGAGAAGAGACTCTGGTCAGAGACGGAGAGACCCGTCCTGACTGGTCCACAGATCCCATAAAGCTGGTCTTCTTGGGTAACAGAGGGCTGCCACCCCGACCAGGAGACGTTGGCGTCATGGCACGGTTCATCTCTTGAACCCACGTCTAGGTCCGACACCGGTCACAAGGCTGCACCACAATAGCCTCCTCATCCTGTTGGGCTGTGCGTTCAGGTTCCACTGAGAGGAGCCTCAGAGTAGAGTGAAATTCTTCAGAGGGAGATCAGTAATTGATGTTAGCAGTATTCCCATTTCAACCTTCATCAGTCATTACTCCCTTCCTTGACCCAGAAGATCTGTGAATTTATTTTACGTGTATCCTTCCACCACAAGAAACGCTGCAAACGAACTGTCACTAAATCTTCCTGTAATCTGGTGTGAAGCTGCGCTCCTGCTCTCAGGCAATGATTTTCATTCGGCCAGCAGGGGGAGCCTCGAATAAGAAAATAATCTCCGTAGTATATATATAAAAATTCACATATGACAATGATATAAAGTTTCTAAAGCTTAGTTAATTGAGCTCATTAGCTCTGAAGCTATTTGATTTTTTTAACCCTGTACAGTGCTCTAATGGTGAAAAAGGAGTGACACGTGCCTCCGCATGAACACATGGAAAAAACATAATGTAAACACATTACATTAATTTATTAAATGAAGATCAATTTAAAGTCTCAGAATGAAAGAAAATAATTTCTTAAAATCAAGAACGCCACCCACCGGACGCTTCCGGCAGAGTTTAAAACTACTTCTTCATCTTCATCTGGGCTGAAATTAGAGACAGTTTCTTTTACCCAAGGGTTGGCATGATCCACCAAGGGCCAAGTAACTGCCGTTTTGTTCCCAACCAACCAAGATCACATAATTTGACCAATCAGCTGTCTGATGAATCAGAATATTTTTTTATCCCGAAGGTAATTGTTCCAACTGCTTGGTTGGAACAAAAACCAGCAGTCACACCAGCCCTTTGTCGAACAGTTTGGACATGCCTGGTTTAAAACGTAAATCCTGACTTTAAAAATACATTACAATACCATTATTTAACACTAGAGGTCCTCGTAAGAAAGGGAGTCTACTCAACAGTATTGAACTTTTAAGTTTGAAATTCTTTACCTGTGGACTTATCACTAAATTTGTTCGATTAAACCTGAGCATGATAGATTAGAACAGACCGCCAATGAGACGTGAGTCACTGAGTAAGAGGAGACACCAAAATCACCTCGTGGCCTTGATTGGAAAAATAAAGGAAAACGACCTTCACAGGCAGAAGGAAGTTAGAGGAAGGTAAAAATAAATAAGCAAAGAAGAGGGATGTAGGGCAAAAACGTGAGAGATGGGATGATTTTGCAATGGTAAATAGAGAGCCTTTTGGTATAGCTCACCACACAACGGACCCATACAGCAAGCACATTGTCGATGTCAAGATCTCCACCCCCGACCTGGAGGGTACTGACCACCTTTGCAAATTTTCATCCCAACCGCTTCACACTCCAGGGGCGTCGCCAGACCCCTTAAAATGGGTGGGCCCTGAAAAAATTAGGGTGGGCCAACCCCAAAGTATTATAGCCAAGTTTGATCAGCCCTGTCATTGGATTGGGTGGGCCACACTGACAAGTATGCCTATGTCACACTCAGCTGCAAACCGCCCCAGCACATGCTGCAGGTACTGGTTCAATGTGGCCAACAGGACAACATCATCTGCAAACAGCAGAGATGAAATCTGGGGTCTCCTGAACAGGACCCCTCCCAACACCTGACTGCGCCTAGAATTTCTGTCCATAAAAGTAATGAACAGAACCAGTGACAAATGACAGCCCTGCCGTAGCCCAACATGCACTGGTAACAGATCAGACTTATGACCTGTCATCCAAACCAAGCACCTCTTCCGTTCATACAGTGACTGGACAGATCTTAGCAAAGAGCCTCCAACCCCATATTTTCGGAGTACCCCCCACAAGAGCCTTGTTTAGAGCTGGTCCAGTGTTCCACGGCCAGGACGAAAACCGCATTGTTCCTCTTGGATCTGAGGTTCGATTTCTCCGAATTCTCCGTTCCAATACCTTTGGAGTAGACTTTCCCCGAGAGGCCGAGGAGTGTGATCCCTCCGTAGTTGGAGCACACCCTCCGGTCCCCCTTTTTAAAAATTAATTAATTAATTAATCCTATATATGTTATGTTTTAAAGGAGTCATGGAATCAAGTTTACTGTCAGTAAATCTCACCGATATCTGTTTGAGTTTCATACATACTGAACTACGGGTGCTCACAGATATCAAAAGTGCAATGTGCATACATAACATCCTCCTTTTTTATGACATTTTCATAACATATCTTCTGTGTGCTACATATCTTCCGTGTGCTGTGTAAAATAATCAACACATAACAGTATTCTGCAATAGAACATTACCAGCAAAGTCCACCCATTGCTCTACTTAACAAAACCAATCTTCAAACTAATTATGTGAACATATTTAGTGCATGTGGACTGTTGTAAGTCCTTTATCAGTATCTCATTGAAACTCTCCACCTGACCTTGTTGTTTGTATTATTGACCTCTATTGATGGTCATGTATGTGTATCAGTCTTTCTTTCAGGATCAGGCATCCCAGAAGATGTTTCTGTCATTTTAAACTTGTTGGCACCAGTCTCTTTCTCACTCTTAGTTGTCAGTACAAGCAACACATTCCTCAGATGGTGTGAGGGTCTATATAGGCATGGGGTATGTGAGTTTCTGTAGCCGGGCTACGTCAGGACTAATTGTATTCTAAATAAGTATTTCTCGAATATGTCATCAAAGAGGAGAGTCGTTTAAATTATGACGTTGCCGAAATGTTTTATCTCTCATTTAAGAGGACTTTTTACTCTTATACTGCAGCTGTTCCTATCTGTGCCCATTTATATTGACTATTGTTGTGAGGTTGAATGAGCCCGGTTTATAATGTTAATCAATGTTTTTGGAAAGGTCTTCTGTCCAACACTAGATATTTCTTGTTTACATCAAATGCTGCACAAAGAATCATAGGACTGTTTCAGACAAAATGGTAAATAATAAATGTCTCATTTTTTTCATAACTTATACTTAAGTAAAGTGTTTATGTTGTACAGTTATTTATAGAATGCCGAAGTCGTTCCTGGCGTGCCAGCGTCACCGCCATGGTCATCCAGTCATCTGTCCCACTGTGCTGTCTCTCCGGGTGACTGTTAAGGTCTGTTGGACCTCGAGTTTATTCGATTGTCGCTCTACAAAGTTGGCAAATCGCGTTGCTTTTATCTACGTTTCCATCCTTCTTGAAAAAACCAAACCTTCGATTTTAAATGAGAAACACTGTAATTTTTGTCTGTGTTGTCACCCATGTTGCTAAGAGCGCAGTAATACCCACCAGCTCTCCAATCAAATCAGCCCATGTCACAGTTCACACACTGCAAGTGGCACAACCTCCATAGACATGTATGAATAGATGTATCTATGTTTGTGTCTATGGCAGGGGTCGGCAACCCAAAATGTTCAAAGAGCCATCTTGGTCCAAAAAAACAGAAACCATACCTGTCTGGAGCCGCAAAAAATTAAAAGCCTTATATAAAACTAATATGAAGGCAATCAAATGTATTTCATTCATTCATTCATTTTCTTTTTACATCTTACCCTCTTAATGGGACACTTGGGCCTGCTTCTGAGACACATTCAGATCCAGTCTGGGTGGGATGGGAGAAAGGCCCATTCTGAGAGTAGCCTCCAGCGAAACTCTGAGTATGTTTCGGGCTTTGGTCTTTGTTGTGGCCACAATGGAGAATCCAGATTCACACAGGTAAGTAGTGGTGAATGGCAGCAGGAGTTTCACAGCCATCTGTGCACTCTTTTGAGGCAAGGACCCATAAGGATGCCAGGTCCAGTTTATTCCACTGCAATTTTAAATAGCTGTCAGTGGAAACTTCCAGAAGCTGGGATTCCAGTTGTGAGGGCAAAGCAACATCATTTGCAGTGGGATCCACAGAAAATGGGTCCAAAACCCCCATGTGTCCCTCTCTGGGGTCCTCAGGGAAGTATTCACTGAATTTCTCTGCCAGTTGTGACAGGTGCTGAGACAGCGTAGCTGATTTTCACACATGGGGAGTTTTCCAACATGTTTAGAGTTATTATTACTATAATTGAGAGAAACGTTAAATTTACTCTGCCACTCTACTATTCTCTTTTTTACTCTACCTTAGAGATGTTTTATATCAGTTAAGAGTAAAACTACTTATATCAAGAGTAATTATTCAGAGCTGCCTCTACATTGTATTTGTCATTTTACCATTTTGGGTATATATCAGGGGTCGGCAACCCAAAATGTTCAAAGAGCCATATTGGCCAAATAACACAGAAATCATACCTGCCTGGAGCTGCAAAAAATTAAAAGCCTTATATAAAACTAATATGAAGGCAACATAGGCTCTTAGTATGTTAGTTATATTACCTATTATTAAAATAAAAAAGCAATATGAGCACAAATGTTTATTTTCCTTGAAGCGCATCCTGGAGAGAATGATACACCATGTGACCACACTGCTGTACGATATTGGGCATTAAAGGCCTCCTGTAATTTCAGACCTTGGTATGGAAATAAAATACAGTACAGTCTTTAAACCTCACTAATATGCAAATCTCCTTTTACCCTCTTATCTGAGCCACATAGTACAATAACCTGCAGTTAAACACAGACTGCAATTATTAAAATAAAACAAACGGACATTTATTAATATTCATATTTATTAAATGAGTAAAATAAATAGAGTTAAACTAACTATAACATTTTTGATGGATTTATTGTCTTATAAAAAACCCCAAAAGGGTAAAACTAGAGACGCACCGACTGCAAAATTCTTGGCCGATGCCGATTTCCAGTTTTAAAGGCAGTCTGACCTGCCAAAACCCATTTTTTTCCCATACCGATTGTCTGAGCTGAATTAAATTTTTCAACACACAACACAGTGGAGATAAACTTGATGTAGCTCACAATCATCATCCAGCCATTGAGCTGTAAGGCTCAACGTTGACACTGAGCTCACGTTTGAAGTCCAAATGTCCATGGTAAAACTACTTGGTGTCAAGCAGTTTGCGTAAATGGCTTGAAACGCTCTCTGGCTGCGCTGAATCAGAAAGGTACCGCCTACTTGTACAACTGTACAGTGGACTCAAGTGTTTGACACCGAGACTCCGATCCTCTCAGCAGCCGTCTCTTCTTTACATTTGCTAAAAAAACAAACAATAAAAAAAACAAAACAGGTGCTTCTTTTCTAAGTGCAGTATCAAGTTTGTTGTTCCAAACGTCTTAGTCGTTGACTTTCAACGGCTTACTTCTGATTTGCAGCCATTATAAACAGCGTGTTTTGGTATCGTCCTGGCACACTTAAAAAAAGTCTGATCTGTGACGGCAGAAACCGAGAATTTGTCCGGCCGATCACGGATTGGGTCGGTTGGAGATTAAACCGGCATTTTAGATCAGTGGCCGATTGACGGTGCATCTCCAGGTAAAACATTTGAAAACAAAAAACAACACTAGGACTGCTTTTGTTCCATTTTGATGTCCTGGTATATATAGACCGTTCTTACAAATTCCAAAGGTATTGCAGGTCACAATCATCTGTCCCATTAGTGAATAACAAGAAAACAATATGTATATTCAAAAATATGTTTTTTTTTCCCAAGCACCAATCAATATGCATACAAATGGTAACAAATCTGTAGATAAAATTCAATAATAAAAATAAATACAAAAAATACAAATCACCACAGTACAATGAAAAAAGTAAAAACAATGAAATATAAAAATGAGCAAGACATGATATTCCTCTTTTCCTTCTGTCCTCCTCATTGCACTTTAATGAGGAGGACAGAAGGAAAAGAGGAATATCATTTCATGTGACACTTTTTGGACCCTATCAGCACAGTTTATTTGGCAACGTCATATTTCAGAAGCAAAAATTATTTTACCCAATTCTTGTATCTATATAAAAGGAAATAAATACTAGCAATGTCTGAATTCACCCCCAATGATTTCAACCTCCTGTTTCTTTATTTTCCTTTATGCAAGACTTGTGCAAAATTCCTTAGGACCTCTCATGACTGAATCAACCGAAAACCTTTGTTGGCGTGGTCCAAAAGTGAGGGATTTCGCAATGAATATTCAGTATAAAAAAAACAAAGAGTATAGAAAAGGAAAGAAATGCCTAAAAGATTGAGAAAAGCAGAGGAAGATGAGCAGTGCACAGACAATCAGCAATGCATATTACATGAAACAATAAGGCACAAAAAACAAATCATAATCACAACCATATGATGTCAGTAAATCAAAATTCCTGTGGTACATTAGAGTCTTAATATCCAACACAAAAGGTGCATCAGTACAAGGGAAACCTTGTATGCATGGGTATGTGCATCTACACAAAGAGTTTTAAGAGCAACTGTTATCAAAAGAACCTGTTCATCTTTGATAAGAACGTTCTTAATTACATGGAACACCGGCATCTCATTTTTAGTTCGCACACAAATGGCCAATTCAGGCCTAAACACACTACCATTAACTTTAGCCCATTTCACTTTTAGAACCCTGGTCCTAACTGGCACTTCAAGTTTTTCAGCCACCTTGGTACCAACATCCATTTCATTCAAAGAGACCATTTTGCCAGGGCCCATTTTCACTTCAGTTGGATTAAATGTTTGCCACACGTAAGCTATCTGACACTGATGTTTTTTTGCTAAAGTTTTAGTTATATTCTTAAAGCTTTTTCACTGCTTTTTAAAAACATTGTGTTTGTGTCAGGGCTGCTGGGGCTCTGCAATTGCCTTGATCAGATGCACCTGGTTGTGTTTCCCAAGCTGACACTGATGAGCACACAGGGTTTAAAAGCAGTGGCCTTACTCACCGTGGTGTCAGATTGTTTTTCCTGGTTGGAGCGTTAGGACGTTCACATCGTACTTCAGTTCGGTTGTTTTTGAGACATCTCTGTTTTGTATGCGGTCCTTATTAGATTTCTTAAGTATTTAGTCCCCTATGGATGAAGTCCTGTTTTTGGATCCTGTAGATTTATTTGTGCATTGGACATTTTTTTATTTAGGATCTTTTTCAGTTTTGGACTTGATTTTCTTCCTGTTATGAATTAAACCCTTTACGAACTTCAGTTCCTGCTTTTTATTTTTTTCCCTGGATGTTGCATTTGGGTTCAAGCCTGAGAAGACCGTGACAGAACAATCTGACCAAGATTGGACCCAGCACACCCAAGACGCATCAAGGCAGAGGAGGTTCCCCTACCCGACCATGAGTCTCTGGTTTCTGCTTTCCAGGATTTGTACTTGGCAGTTTCAGCACAGCAATGTACGATGGCTGAACTTTCGGCCCAGGTTCAAATTCTTTCGCATGACCGGGCTCTATTTAGATCTTCACCCCTAGAATACAACCCCTGTGTTGTTCCTGTTGCCTCTGTCTCCTGCTCATCCTCTCATCCTGTTTGGGAGCCCAAGGTAGGAGCTCCTGAACGCTACGCAGGAGATCCTGAAGGATGTGGTCCGTTTCTCACCAACTGCAGTATCCTGTTTGCTCTGCAACCCAAAACTTTTTGTTCTGAGGCAGCAAAGGTAGCCTTTGCTGTTAACCATCTCACTGGGAGGGCTCGATTGTGGGGGACAGCTGAGTGGGATAGACAGACACCCGCCTGCTCCTCATTCCAGGAGTTCTCTCGAGAGCTTCGTAAGGTCTTTGGTCCTTCAAAGCAAGGTCCAGATGTGGCTGGAGGATTGCTGGAGCTTCGTCAGAGTTCTGGTACAGTTTCAGACTATGCAATAGATTTTCGCATTAGGGCCAGGCACAGTGAGTGGAATGAGGCAGCCCTGTGTGAGGCTTTTCTTCGCGGACTCAACTCTGACATTAAGAATGAGCTGGTTTCCCATGATCTCCCTACTACTCTGGACAGGATAATAGATCTAACCAGTCGCATTGACCGACGCATTCGGGCTAGAGACATGGAGCGGCGCCGTCAAACACAGAGGTCTCGACACATGACAAGAGGGGTTCCTGAGGAGGAGTCAGTTCAGCACGACAGAGGAGAGGATCCTGAACCCATGCAGGTGGGCCGGTTTCATCTCTCCCAGAAGGAACGAAGATGCCGTCAAGTCCAGAAATTATGCTTATACTGTGGACAGTCGGGACATTTTTTGTCTAAGTGTACAGTAAAAGGGTCAGACTCATCAGTAGTGGAGGGAGTGCTGGTGAGCCCTACTGATTCTTCTCTCCATCCACGTAAATATTTGTCTGCAAAGTTAATGATCACAGGTAACGCTCTTACTGTCAATGTTTTATCAGACTCTGGATCAGATGCCAACATAATTGAGTCTGGTTTGACACAACGTTTGGGCCTGGAGCGATGCCTTTTGAGTAGACCGACTCCAGCACGTGCATTAGACGGACATATATTAGGCACTGTTACTCACCTTACTGAACCTGTCAAATTGTTAATTTCTGGCAACCACCAAGAGACTATTCAGTTCCATGTTTTGTCATCTCCTGACCACCCTGTCATTTTAGGGTTACCGTGGCTCATAAGACACAATCCACATGTGGATTGGGCCACTGGTGTTATTTTGCAGTGGCCAGAGACCTGTCACCAGTCGTGCCTGAAGGGGGCCATGGCTCCGCAGATTTCCTGCTTGCCCGTCTCGACATCCGACCTGACCAAAGTTCCGAGAGAATACCACGACCTGAAGCAGGTTTTTGTCAAAGCCAAGCCATCTGCTCTACCTCCCCATAGGCCATACGACTATCCGATTTGCATTTGGGTTCAAGCCTGAGAAGACCGTGACAGTTTGGCCTCATCACACACCATGTATGTAGCAGTGGCCCAATTCTACGCATACATTGGGGATAATGCACCATAAAATGATGCTCTGGTAATAGTCTCTTGTTGGGAAACAAATGCTTAAATAAACCGTGATGCTCTAAAGTTAGATGCTTCAAATAAATAGTCATTCCCTGGGATACAACGGAGGAAAACACAATGCTCACAATCTGAAGCAACAAAATCAAAAGATACCAGTGTTGATCATTAGGATACACAAGCTCTCCAAACATAATTGGCAGATGACGCAACAGACACCAGCTCTGAATGGCATTTAAGCCCAAGTCATTGGTATCAGATAATTTTAGACCAGGAGGTTTGTTTTTTTTGCTCTATGAAACCATAGTTGAAACTCTGAATTCTTCTGTGTACTTCAGCTGAGGTGGTGTAATTACCTATTAGCTGCTCAATAAGTAGTCTCATCTCATACTGTGCAACGCCCTCCAGTATGTCATACATTATATCAACTGAAAAGTTTGCACTGGTATGAAAGTACTGCAAGGAATTTAAAGGGCAAGACCTTTTAATTCCCATCACATAAGGTAACATAGGTGTTACCTGCATTTTCTGGCAATGCTCAACTTGAAACTGTTTAGTTCGAAGAGATATCTTGGGACTATCTTCAGTGAACACTGTCTGAAAGTCCACCTTCTCTAGTAAACAAAAGTGGCAACAGTATCTAGCACTAAATGATTCCACAAAGCCAAAAAAAGAATGAAGACCTAAGTTGTCACCAGTCACTTGAATAATAGTTCCATAGATGGTGTGATCAAATAAAGGAAGATGAATTCCTTTTGTTTTAAGTGTTGAGATGTCCTTGACAAGGGGTGCTAGTATCTCCTCAAAACCATATGTTTTCATATCTTGTGCATGAAATGAAGGAAACCAAATGAATATTAAGTAAACTTGAGTTGAACTTGGGCAACATATTTCTAGGGTAAAATATGGCTCCAATTTGATGAATTAAAGGTTTTGATCCAATTAGGTTTGCACATTTAAACTCATCAAAAAAAAGTTGTATCTGTACAGTGCGCTCTTGTTTGGAGAAGAGTTCATGATGCTTGAAGAATTCTCCATCTTGTATATCATACATCAAGTTTTCATGTTCAGGGTTTCTAGCCATCATATCTTTTACAAAAGGAAAAATAGACATCACGGTTTCAAGAATTGGTATATAAATGAATTTATCCTTGACAATGGTCTGGCCAAAATTTCCAGTTTTCCTTCAGTTCTTCGAGTTCCTAAAACATATTCAATTGGATCAATTTTTCCCCATTTCCCGGAAAAATATGACATTCTCTTGCTCTCAGTTTTTAACGGAAGAAAAGGATCCAATGCATTCTCAAAACAATGATCAATTTAGAATCAACAAAGCTTTTTATCGGTTCCTGTAAGTTGAGACTATTTTTTAAATGTACCCGTTTTAGATGATCAAGGTCTTCAATCACTTCTTGTACAGTACTAACAGTAAAGTCAATAGTACTTACTGGATTGCCAACATGTTTAGGTTCTGCCACAATATTAGTACAATTTTTGGCAATGTGGACTTTCTAGTAGAACAGCCTCTGAAGATAAACTCTTATTTGGCAAGTCAATCCTCTGATGAAATGGAGTTTGTGAAGGTGGAACATTCCCCACTATTAATATTAAAGGTCTCATTTGCATAACACTTACTGAGATGCTTTCTTAAACCTGAGAAACACATGAGAACAGCCTCTATTGGCACATTTTAACTTCAGACCTTTACCCGAACAAAGTCCATGAACAAGTTTGAAGTGTTGTATTAGCATTTGCATGTCTCTTTTGACAAATAAAACAAATCATATTGTTTAATGCAGCATTTGCGGCCTAAGCTCAGCCACTCTTGGCCTGACTTTGGTCATTTCAACATCAATGTCATAAATGGCGGTTTGCAAAAAGGCATTTGTGAGCTCCTGATAATAAGCAGTACTGAAAACATAATGAGCTTTAAAAAGCTCATCAAATGCAGCCAGAGAATTGGAAGACTTCTATGGCAAGGCTTGTTTGTCAACAACAATGAAGTAGCGCTGGATCTTACTTTGCTTTGATCCGACAGAGAGAGGGTATGGCTGGAGACTCAATGTGATGCTTTCTAAATGCTCTGTATGCTCACTCCTGTCTGTGAAAGAAAACCAGTGCCCTAATGTTAGTAGGCAATCTGAAGGAGGAATAAAGATCTGAGCTCTTAAGTTTAGTATTATACTATTTTTATGCTGAATTTCAAGCATTTTTTACACTTAATTATCTGACTGTGCTGAAGGTTTACCTTTAGGAATTTCACTAGGCAATCACAGGCTTGTTGAGCTGAAATCTTCCCTGGTTTTTTGGGCCCTTGACTGGAGGGTGGTACAAGGTAGACCAGCAAGAGAATGGAAGACATGTCACTGTCCCAACCTGGATTATACAAGATTAGAAAACGTTTGAACAATAAACAAAATTAAAGAGTCAAGACTCTAGTAATCTGCTTTGCTAATACTGTAGTTACGGGATATCAGTTAAAAAGGGTGAGTAGAGGAGGATAATGAGAGAGGAGAAGGAACGAAACAGAAATGATCTACTCACCACCAATATACTTGATTGACGACAATTACATGAATGACTTAAGAAATACTTGCTTGCATGGCCATTATGCTTACCTTCTTCAACTTCAGAAGCAATAGCATTCTGTATAACAGGGGTCACTAACTGGCGGACCGCGGTCCGTGTCCGGACCCAGGGGTAATCCTGCACGGACCCGGATCTATAATCTATTTATACGGCAAATGAATTTAACGGGATAGTTTTAAGGTGCGCAGCTTTTTTAGTGTTTACGACAGACATGTCCAAACTGTTCCACAAAGCAGCAGCCAACCGGAGTTGACAGGTTTAATCAACTGATCACAGTCATCAGACAGCTGATTGGTCAAGCTGTGTGCTCTTGCTTGGTTGGAACAAAAATCAGCAGCCACACCGGCCCTTTGTGGAACAGTTTGGACACCCCTGGTTTACGACCAACGCCATTGGAAACACAGGAAAAGCTGCGCCGGTATCAGGAAATAAACTGACCAATCGTGTACAGATTAAATTATCCCACGTGGTTCTTTTGAGCCAATCAACTCTCGGTATTCTCGGCAGTTAACAGCGGCAGTCAGAGTGAGAGGGAGAGAAACAGCCGCCACAGGTGAAGACGTGGAGAGAGAGTCAAGGAAGACAAGGGAAGCGGGTTCAGAGAAACTGAAAGTTTTTAATTGTTAATTGTCGATTTGTTATTATTTGTATTGTTAAAGTGGTTGAGATTGTTCTGACAAGGTGTGTTAAGCTGTTGCTACACCTTATTTCTCTTAAGTTAAGAGCTTTATTTGAAAATGTTAATACTACTACAACATATATATTAAATAATATTATAGTATACATAACACTCTGGCAAGTTGGACATGATGTTCCGGACCTTTATTTGAACAATGTTTTTCTGACTGGACCTTTTGGCGTTTTAGTTGAATACCCCTGCTGTATAAGGTCTTGGAGCTCCGCAGTCTGTGTCAGGCCATGGCTCTGTGCAATGACCTTTGGCTTTATATTGGTGGACCACTTCTCCAACAGCTTTGCAGAGGTTGGTTCACCAAAGAGAAGTGTAAAATCCTGCTCAATCTAAAAAAAACAGAACAGAACCAGTTATGGATTACTGCAAACATACAGCTGAGGATTTTGTTAGCGTCACGCAAAATCTTCTGGCGATAGACTAAGGTTAACCTCATTCTTTCCTTTACAATCAATTCATCAGCAGTGCTTCCTGACACTGGACTTCATTCCTGACACTGGATTTCATCGCTCAACCAATTACTTTCTTTGCAAGGATCCTGTCTCTTATACAC
The DNA here is from genome assembly GCA_016785265.1 of Paraplagusia blochii. Lineage (NCBI taxonomy): Eukaryota > Metazoa > Chordata > Actinopteri > Pleuronectiformes > Cynoglossidae > Paraplagusia > Paraplagusia blochii. The sequence goes on from JAFBJS010001954.1 coordinate 252,059, forward strand.
ATCTTAAAGGTGGAACCTTATCTTCTGAGCCAAAAGCGGCCAAATTTTGACTTAAATTTTTTTTCCCCAAAGTGCCTCAAAATACAAGGTTAGGGTCCAAAACAAGCTGCCGTGTGAATATTTTGTGCAATAATACCCAAAAACATCATTTTTCAACAAGTCAAATTCTGACAAGTCAAGTAAGGGTGGACCCTTATCTT